>PVIA01007945.1:35430-77467 GCA_004024845.1 Tonatia bakeri
CCCCTGTCCTTCCCCCAGGACCTCACCCTGCGATGCGGACACCCCGGGTCCCAGAGGCAAGGCCAGGACTGGTTTACCAGATGCCTGTGTTGACCCTCAGGGGTCCCTCCCGAAGAAAGGGGTTCCTCCTCGAGGGCAGCAGGGCCCAAACTCTGGCATCCACACACATCACGTTCATCACTGGGGAGCGTGTCCCTGCAGGGCCTGGGCACAAGGGGACAACACGGGCTGGCGTGGACACAGGTGACAAGTAAAACCCACTTGGAGTAACGAAAACAATCATGTGCTGTATCAGTCTCAAAGGGCACGTGCTGGAGGCTGAGGGGTGTGGGGGGTGGGCTCAGTGGGCAGGGTGAGTGCCCCTGGCACCCCGCGTTCCCCGGGCATGCTGCGACCAGCGCACGGGGCTATGGATTTGTTTCGTTTTCCCTAGTTTGATCCGGGAACAGCCCTATTCAGAAGGATCCACGTCTTTCTGGCAGAGGAGAGAAACGCCCAGGGCTAACTCAGGTGCCCCCTCTGATGCGGAAGAGCTGCTGAAGCCCATGCCGGGGCTCCAGGGCAGTGCACCCAGGGTGTGCCAAGCCCACGTGCACTGGGCCTTGCCCAGCGGGCCTCCTCAGCCTCTTTCCTCCCTGCTTCTTGCTGTGTCCACTTGACCTTCTTGCCGGACTCCGGCAGGGGCCACCTCCAGCTCCGAGAGCCCCCGGCGCCATCGGCTGTGCCTTCCACCACAAACCACGGCCACTGTCATGCTGACTCGAATCACCGGCTCCCCACAGGCCACATCCTGTCTGCCCCCACTTGTCATCTGCTCACTCAGCAAACACCCCCAAACCTCTGCCCCAAGCCTGTGTTCTGGGAGGGGGAGCAACGGCCGGGAGACCAGCCCATGCACTCGAACACACAGAGGCTCCGGTGACGACTGCCGGGAAGAACTCGGCAGGTGGCAGGCTAACGCCCCCCAGAGAGGGCGGGCAGGGAAGGCCTTTCCGATAAGTGACGTTGCAGCTCATACAAGAGAGCCCGAGTGCAGTGTGATGCTGGGTAGATGCTCAGAGGGCCATCGACGGGCTCTGATGTAACGGAGGTCTTGGTGACTGAGGCCAACAGCACCCCCAGGAGCTCCGAGGCTCCGCCCTGGTCACTGCCGCAAAAATAAAAGGTTAAGTCTTTGGTTTTTGACGTCTGTCCAGTTTTTAGGAAGTCTACCTAAGTGTGGCTTCAAAGCCTTGATTTGTGGTCTGCCATGGAATCCACGCGGCCTGCTCAGGCCAAACCAAGGAGGCCGTGACCACGGCTCAGGGAGGCCCTCCCCAACGAACTCGCCGGGGAAACCAGTGAGTCCTGGGTTGGGGAGGAGAAATCGGGAAGCTGGTGCCTTTTCTGCCGCCGTGAGCAGCACCCAGCCCGCAGGCAGCTCCCACAGCAGACCGCGTGTCTGCCTGGTCCTCCTGTCCTTGGAAAGGGGTCCGAGGACAGCAGCTCAGCCCCCACGGCGGCCAGCTGCGGGCGCCCCTCCTCAGCGTGTCTGTGCGCCCGGCCGCTCAAACGGGCTCTCTGCCTTTGAACCTGTCCCTGCAGATCCGTCAGCCCCGAGAGACACGCTGGCGCGTCAACAGCATGAAGCTCAAAACCTCTGCAACTCAAAGGTGCGTGTCTTTTCATGTTTTAAACATCTGACCTCTCCAAACTGCTTACTCCTGTTCTTCTCCTTGAGTCAAACTTCCCATTATCTGCTAGGCCTCTTCGCCAGCCGGGCCAGCCGTCTCCCTAGCACCCAGCCTCCCCTGGAGTGCCGGATACCACTCGGGGTGGTCTCACATCAGCCACAGTTGCGTGGAGGTGGGGGGGGGGCTGGGTAGGAGCACAGGACGGGCCCCCTGGTTTTCTAACAGGTTTCCTCTCAGCTACGAAGCCCCCTTTTTCTGTCCAGAAGTTGTCAACAGCAGCACTCACCATGCACCCTGACGCTCTCTGGCCAATTTCAGGGGTCGCCAGCCCAGGCTCTCCACCAGGGCGGTGCGCCTGCCCACAACAGGTTCAGGAGGCATGGGGCATTTCTGGCCCTCAGAGTGACTAGGAGAGGCTGGTCTCCTGGTGACAAGGAGCAGGGCAGTCAGCTCAGAGATGGGTGCGCCTGCAGCGGAGAAGCCCAGAAGCCAGCATGGCCCACCGACCTGGGACCACGCCAGGGCAGCTACGAACTACCCACCATCCCGTTGGCCAGAGGTAAGCACTGCTGATGTAACATCCTCCTTCATTCTCTCGTTTTTAATCATTTAAATTTTCTCTTGATAAAGTGAGCTTGGATGTTTATAATAGGGATCTTCCTTTGTTACAAAGATTCCTGGGAACAGTATATAAAAAAAACAACGCAGACTATTCCCAAGTGCGGCTGAGTCTTGTCTTGATTCACTGTGTGTGGGGTGGGGGCACCCAGAGTGCCTGTTTTCATTTTTGGAGTCGTGGTTTGTCACCGGGTAATCCAGTGGGCGCCTCTGCTCCCCGAGTGGGCTCCCGTGAGCAGACTACCTCCGAACAGTGAGTGTGGCGTTTGAACGAGCAGCTGGGCCCCCGCTGCAGCTCCCCCCAGCCGGGCCTGCCCCTGCCCGCCCCTCAAGGGCTCTCAGCCTCCATTAAGGGCACTGCCCTCCAAGAGCAGCCCTGCCAGAACCGGGAGCAGAGTGCCTAGGAGGAAATAAGCCTTCATTTGTCTTGCAAATTAAACTCTATTAACCCCACAGGCTGCTCCTTGAACATGCTTCTAATATTAGTTACGCTGCATACATTATGTAGATTCCATGTTTTCAGCATTGCATCAGACGCCAAGTGTCTTAAAATTCTAGAACGTTTCTAAAATCCAGCAAAAGCATTCTAATGTGCGGCCACGCAGGGAGTTTGGAGGGGGTACAGGCTGGTTAGCTCTGAGTCTGTATGATGCTCAAGCACACGGATTACATCGTCAATTACAGGGAAAACCTAAGACAGGAAACAGTCCGGGGAGTCACTGTTTGCTTACTTCCCCACCTCCCACCCCCCAAAAAAGGTTTCTGCAGCACAAGGATGGAAGTAGCTTAACTGCAAAAATTTTAAGTTTGTTTCTTATGAGACAGGACCTAAGAGCAAGCCCCTGAAACCAGGGGTTTCACGTCCTCTGGAAGGAATCACACGGTCAGACGGTCCCCTAAGCTCCAGTGGGGGGACTGAGGGAGCAGCTCGCGAAACTCGTAACACTGCAGCTTTTCCATCCAAACTGGAGAACAGTTTGCTTGTCCATCGCTACAGAACATCCTGCTGTGACCCAGGGGGCGGGGCTGAGGCCAGCCCACAGCCCCCTTCAGGGAGAAGGAGGCCGCCCAGCCACACGTGGGGTCTCCCCTTCCAAGACGTAGCGGGTCTCTCCGATGGGATCGCTCAGCATCTTTTCTCCCATTAGGGTTTTGTGGTTTTCAGCATATGCATTCTGTACGTGGCATCTATAGAAATCTATTGAACGGCTGCTAAAAATTTTTGTAAGGGAAACTGTAATTTCCAGTACTCCTCATTGTTAGTATATAGGAATACACTAGGTGTGGTATGTTGTTTTTTTTTTGAAGGTTTTTTTTCCGGTGGGGAGGGTTGTACGTAGACAAATGTATCTTTTATAGAGACAGTTTCAATTCTCCCTTTTCCACAGTATTTTTTTTTTCTTTTCCTGATGCGCTGAGCTGGCTGGGCCCTCCAGTTGGACAGGTGGGGTGGGAGTGGCCCCCCGCCTGACCCAGATTTTGGAGGTGAAGCATTCGCCCCTTCACCTTCCGGTGGAGTGCTAGGTGGGGGCGTTTCACAGCTGCCTTTCCTTTCATCAGCTTAAGAAGTTTCTCTGTGTGCCTCTGTTGAGATGGTCGCAGCTTACCGCTGTTTTGTTTGCACTGATTGGTTTTCAAAGGCCAAAGGGCTTTACGTCCCCAGGACAGGCCCAACTTGGCCACGGTGCTCGCAGTCCCTCCGCACGTCGCTGGCTTCCATGTGCTGGTGCCGTGGAGGATCTCTGCACCTGTGTTTACAGGGGAAGGTGGTCTGAGGTTTTGTTTTAACACCTTTTTCAGGTCGCAGAGTCAAGGTAAAGGCGCCAGAAGATCCGTCGGGAAGTGCTTCCTCCTTGTGTATTTCCTGAAAGGGTTTCTGTAGCATCGATATTGCTTCTTCCAGAAATGGCTGGTAGAATTCTCCAGTGAAGCCATCGGGGCCGGCATGTTTCTTTAAGGGAAAGTTTCTACTTGAATTAGTAGAGCAGATTAAAAACTACTACGGTTCTCAGTTCTTTCCTGAGCGAGCTCTGGCAGCCATGTCTTCTAGAAGAGCAGTGTGTTTATCCTGGTAGCAACACGCCCCGGCAGCGCTGTTTGTGCCGCATGCTCCCTGCATTTTCAGTGTCGGTGGAATCTGTAGTGAAGCTCCATCATTCTTAATATGGTTAGTCTGTGTGTTTTTCCCCCTTGGCCAGAGATGTAAGGATAAGCTTTTAGAGTTACGGATATTTTCCACCGCTTTTCTGTTTATGACTTCATTGATTTCTGTTCTTGTCTTTAGTATCTCCTTCACTCTGTGTACTTGGTTACAAATCACTCTTTCTAAAAGAAGCTCATTGCTTTGAGACCTTTTTCTAACACAAATATTTAATGCTATATATTTTCCTCAAAGTACAGCATTAGCCCAGCCCAAAACTTCTGATAGACATTCGTGTTCATTCAATGCAAAATATTTCGAATTTCTCTTATGAATTTTTAAAGTAGTGTAACTTGCTACTTCCAGATATTTTGGTTATTAATTTAATTCTACTGTGGCTGGTGAGAGAACACACGTGCATCATTTAAATACTTTAAAATTTATCTGGAGTTGTTTTATGGCACCGGACACAGTCTTACAAATGATTCAAGTGCATTTAAAATGAGTGTGTGTTTGGCGTTCGTTGAGGGGACACTCTATTCACATGCGAATCACAACACACTGGAGGGGGATCTGCTCAAGTGCCCGCACCCTTCCAATGTCAGTGGTACTTGTCCTGCTCACCACCGAGAAAGGAGGGGTCAAACCTCCACAGACACCTGTGTGTGATCCGTGTGAAGGGCAGGGGAGAATCAGTAGTTCCGTGTGCTGGTTTGGTTTTTACATTCGATCACAATAACATGCAAGTACACGGCATGTCTTGTGTAAGTTGGTAGAAAGTGGCCCTTGGTACCAAGGAGGCACATGCCCTTACACTGTGGTTCCGTTGCTCTGCAGGTCTGGAGGAGCATGCAGTTCCCTTCCAGCTGTGACAGCCGCCAAATGTGTGTCTGCCTGTTGTGGACAACCCTCGACCTGCTGCAAGGTGTGGGGAGCACTTTCCAATGCACGGCGGCTCCCCGCTATCCCGAACATGGCGATGGGCTTGGGACTCGACTAGCGTTCAGTTCAAGCCCACAGATCCACACCCTGGGCCGGCCACTCTGCGTCGGTCAGCGTGCCCGAGGGGGTTCCGGGGGTCGGGGGGGAGAAGCTGCGGTGAGACACAGGGTGTCCACCTCGGGTGAACCTCAACTCACTGACGTGGCCTCACGGAAAAACCCAGAACCATACACCCAGCGACCACGACACGCCCATTCTTCACGTGCACATCAAGCCCCTCCAAAACCAGAATGCGGAACGGATGCAAAGCAAACCCAAACAAGCTGTGAAGGGCTGCAGTCACACAGAATCGGTGCCTGATCACAGGAGAGTCGAACTTGAAACAACACCAAGGTGGGTTAGACAACACCCGTATCTTTGGAAAGTACACGTGGATCAAGAAGGAACAGGGGATCTTTATAATATTTTCTAGCCAATAATAGTGGAAGTGCCACATATCAAGTCTTGCGGAATGCAGCCAACAGTATTGTGTGGGAATTTATAGCTTTAAAGGATTGTATCAGAGAAGGGGGACAGTTAAACAATTAAAGATGTCGGCTTCCTTCCAAGTAGCTGGGAAAAATAAGTTAAACCTACTAGAAGTAGAAAGGAGGAGATAATTTTTAAAGTAGTAACATAAAGTAGGAAGCAGAAAAAATAAAATTAGGGGAAAATCAAAGGGAAGGTTGTTTGTCTTAAACTCTCAACAGACTGGCTAAGTGTCCTCACCTACCCACTCCGAGACAGAGAGGGGGAGAGGGGGAGAGGGAGGGAGGGAGGGAGGGAGGGAGGGAGAGGGGGAGAGAGAGAGAAATACTACTGCCCTTTTCAAGAGTGACTAGAGACTAAAGACATGAAAAAACGAATGAAAGAGTATTATGATCAGCTTTGGCCCTTCAGTTAAACATCTTACACGAAATGGAAAGAATTCTGTCAACCATGCAAAATACCGAATTGATTCAAGAAAAAACAGAAAACACACACACACACACACACACACACACACACACACACACAACAGAATTCCAATCTGCAAATTCCAGCTCCCTTGGAGGAGTCACCATGACAGGCTGCCCCCTGGGCCACGAGACACGCCATGGCCATCACACCGTGGCCATCACGCCGTGGCCGTCATGTCGTGCTAGGTCTCAGACCACAGCAGAGCAGAAGTGGAAACCAACAAGGGAAACTGGAAAACCCCCAGACACGTGAAACAACAGAGGAGAACAAAGCACGGGTCAGAGGAGAAATTCCAAGACCAGTGAAAAAACATTTTGAACCAAGTGAAAGTAACACGTAACTTACGGAAGTGGGTGGGCTGCAGGGAGAACGGTGCTTGGTGCTTGGTGCTTGGAGAGGAAACCATAGCACTGAGCGCATCTGTCAGAAGGCGGAGCTCAGGCCCGTTTCATGTTTCCACTCCAGGAAGTGGGAAAAGTTAAGAACAAACTAAAACCAAAGCAAGCAGAAGGAAATAATCACTAGAAATCAACAGAGAAAAATCAACAAGATCGAAAGCGGGTTCTCCGTAAAGATCAACAGAATTGATGAGCCTCTTGCCAAGCTAACAATAAAAGAGAGAACATGAGTTGCTTCTGAGAAGATGGGGCATCCAACAGACCCCGTGAACATGACAGTGACGAAGAAATACTGTGGACAATTACCTGGATGCCCCAGGTTTGGTGACCTGGATGGAATGGACAGATTCGCATGAGCAGCCCCAGACAGCCTGACCTGGCCTGTCTCTACTGACACTCAGTGTCAGATGCCACCAGACCTGCCGGGGGATCACTTCGCAAGGTGCAGATTGGATGACCGTCTAGTCGCTATGCTGTACACCTCAAACTAGTATGACAGTTGTCAGTGTGGCAGTCTGTGTAACTGCAACTGAAAAATAAATTTCAAAAAAATTAAAATAAGAATTAAAAACAATGGAATCAATAGGAACCAACTTTCGAAAATAGGAAGCACCGGATCAGGATGGATCTGATGATGAAATCGCCCAAACATCAGAGGGGGAAATGACACCAAAGCTCCCATTCTCTTTCAGAGGACAAAGGCAGAAGAAACAATGGTGCTTCCCAATTCCTTCTACGAGGCCAGCCTTACCCTAATGCCAACACCGGACAAAGATGTTACAAGGAAAACATAGACCAATCTCTCACAAACACAGATGTAAAAATCCTCAACAAAATACTAGCAAATCGAATACAATGACGTATAAAAAGAGTGTCCACCAAAACCGAGTGGGATCTATCCCTGATGTGCCAGGCTGCTCAAACGTGGAGCCCAGCCCATCAACGGGCCGAAAAATAAAGATCACGTGAGCACACCAACAGATGCACAGGAAGCACAAGACATCAAACACCATTCACGGGGATAAGTCCCAGCCAGCTAGGAACTGAGTGGGACTTGTTCAACTTGATAAAAAGTATCTATAAAGTTATTACAGCAGGGTGGAGCCCCGGCCCACCAGGCAGGCTCAGAAGGCACCCTCCTCATCTGCGGCCAGCAGTGTCCTCTTCCAGGGGCACCACGTGTGCCTGGGTGGGACGAGCACCCCATGTGTGGTGCTAACGAAGAGACGGGAGCTCCACTGCACTGCGTGGAGCTGTGCAGGTACGCATCACGGTCCCTGTCACCCCATGCTAAGTAGTGACGAGGGGTCCCTCTGCCTTGGCAGGTCACTGAAAATGTAAAACACGGGAGAACGAGAAACACTTAGAAGAGCTTGCGCAGCCTCTGATCCGACGGGTGGAGCGTGGCTGCTCTCGTCAGTTGAAACTCGGCTCTGCAATCCGCAAGTTCGGTTCCCACCGCTGGCTGAATGAGTGTGGCACCGAGCGCTCGCACACGGCTCACTGTGGGCCTCACTCGCACTGTGTCTGATTTACTGGAAAGACGACCTTCCCATGTGTTCCCTTCCATCCACCCCCCAAATCCACGGAGCTGCTTGTGCAGCACGGAGAGCCTTTCCTTCCGGTCTGGGAATGAGACAAGACTGACCGTCACTGCGACTTCTACTCAGAACCAGCCCAAGAAGCAGAGACGAAGAAAAACCGAAGGTGTGACTCCCAGTGAAGCAATGTCAGCACGACAGCCCCTCCCGGGACCTCCACCTGCAGGTCCTGCCCAGGTGCATCACTCCACGTGGCCGCCAGCCTGCTCTGCATGGAGGCCCAGCCACCGTGGAGCAGCCAGGACAGTCTCTGCAAAGCTGTCATTTATTGAGTGCTGATGTGCTAACACGGTCCCGTCTCATCGCGGCCCCGAGAGGGCCTCTGTTGGTTGGAGGGCGGCGTGCTAGCACCTGGCACCGGCCTGGGCGCGGAGGACGCTGCGTGTTGGGGCGTCACTCTGCTCCACCCAGAAGGTTGGAACCATGGAGAAAGCCCTGTGACGATAAAGTGTTTGCTTCGTTGCTGAGTTCTTAGGAGTTAGGATCTTACACAGCCTGACTGACCTGTTTTTTAAAAATGATAAAAAGCAAATCCAGGAAACAAGGTTTTGTTTTTTCTCAGTTAAAAACACACTGGTCAAGAACAGGCAGATCTGACCTCAGAAGAAAACAGCAATCTCTGGGCCACAGTGTCTGGGGCACAGAGACACCCATCGCCCCTCCTGCGTATCGGTAAGTGCACAGCGGGGGCCCCAGGCCCACCAGTGAGGGGCCCTTTCATCCTCTTCTCTGAGCACTTCAGGACTGGCCCTCACGCGTGTTCTGGTTTACATCATGAGTAGCATTTGGAAATACTGCAGAAGCTCAACCCTTACCACAAAGCTTAGGGGAAGCCGATTTTTTAATACTATAATATCACAGATTTAAATTAAACTGTATACCTAATAAAAATATTGCCTAGAAATAATTTTCTAAGAAACCAAAACCGCCCAAGCGTGTCTGTCTCCAGAAAGATGAAACAAGAAACAGGAACCAGGTCTGTGCCCCAGCTAATGCGCCCAGAGAGAAAAATTGGACAAGGCCTATGAAACAACAATTTTAAGTCAAGTGGAATGAGTGATGCAGGATGGGAAAACGAGGGGGTGCCACGAGTGCCCCGGCTGTTCGGAGAGTTCCCAGGCCCGGCCCTGGCCCCGGGCGGGGTATGCAGGCCAAGCCTGCTGTGCTCACTGGGAAGACGGAGCCGTGGCCCAGGGACCAAGGCGAGCAGTTCCCAGGACAGGAGTGAATGCAGCTCGGAGACAGGGCTCTGAGATCAGCGGAGGACCCCCTCCAGCATGCAGCCGGCTACCACGGACACGCCACATGAGCACATGGACATGCCACGTGAGCACATGGGCAGAGGCTGGGAAGGTGAGGCAGACAGTAAGGCCGCCGCACAGGGTTGGGAAGGGGCCTGCCCCCAGCAGCTCGTGGAGAGCGTCAGGGGAAGAACTCAGGTCTGGCCACGGCTGGGGGAGATAATTGACTGTAGAATGCACTTTACTCTGGTTTTCCCAACAAATACGAATCTTAAAAGCAAGGCCCAAGAAGAATCAAGTTACTCCAAGTAAATTTAACTGTACCTCAAAACAGAGCTCAAGAATATTTATGAGAATGCAAAAATATCCAACCAGGTAAAATGTGCGACACCAGGCGTCAAACCAAAGGACGCCGGGCGTGGCCAACGGCAGGAAAACGTGACCCCTTGCCTCAGACCGGCCACTGAAAAACAACCTGCAAGTTACTCAGACGTTACAAATGGATGAGACATTGTAACTATTTTTCAGATGTCCTAAAAGTTAAGCAAATTATAGAGTATCGGAAAAAAAGAGACGAGTGGAACTGCTAGGTATGAGAACTGTAAAATCTGCCGTGGAAAGTCCGGCGGAGGGAACAGCAGACCAGAGCCTGCAGAAGAGAGGATCGGAGAACCTGCAAACCCACAGAAACCACCGGAAGTCAAGCACAGCGGAGGAAGAGGAGGCTCGTTAGTGACCCTGGGACCACTCCAAGACGTGCGACTGGAGTTTCTGCAGGGGAGCTACAGGATAAGTCCTTGAAGAAACAACGGCCGACAAATCCCAAGTCCGACCCGAACTGAACGCACAGACCCGAGACGTCCACGGAGACCGAGGACTGGACGCACGAAGAAAACTGCGCCGAGACTCCCACGGCCAGGACCCGGCTGCTTGGACATGGTGAGGAGGAGCCTGGCCGGCCACCAGAGGGGAGACCCCTGTGCAGAGAGAGGCGCGAACAGGCCAGCAGCGTTCCGGCCGGGGACGGCCAGTGAGGCCGGGGCGGACCGAACCCCACAAAGTGCTGAAAGGAAAACACGTCCCATCCAGACTTCCATGCCCGGAGGAAGCGTCTTCCAGCGTGGGGGAGACACGGGGACCTCTGGGACACGGAGGAGCTCCAAGAGGTCGCCTCCCGCAGACCGCCACTACGAGAAGCATCCCAGGGACCCTCGGACAGAAGCAATGATGCCAGACTGAAACGGGGATCTAAACGGAGAAGGGAGAGCATGGAAGCTTTCCTGGATATGGGCTCACAGTACTTGCATGCTGTCTGTCCGCTTTCGCACAAACACAGAGAAATTCGGACAGACTGTAGATGGCAAAGCACAAAGCTAGTGAGTGTCTGGCTCCTTATAGAGGACACTGTTGATGCTGTATCACACAAACCCATTTTCACTTGAAGTCATTTGCCCTTTAATATCTGCACACCTGTTCACATACACACACACACACACATACCATCGATTTCGGGAAGGCTGTTTACCAGATATTGGCACTGCTTATTTTTGGAGCAGGAGGACAGGGGGTGATTTGTCTTTTTTTTTTCTCTTGTACTGCTTAGGCTTAAAAAATAAATGTCATTCTTTATAAAACAAAGTCACTAGTCTTAGAATAATAAAACTGTACCACATGAAAAATCAGAACATGGACAAGGAAAACGGGAACTTCCGTGACCTTGGCCCCAAGGACACCACCGCTGCCACGTCACTATCTCCGCAGCCGTGGCTGCACGTGATACCACGCCAGGCTTTGACTCGGTTTCCCGTTTAAATCGGCACTTGTCCCCAAAGACGAAGCTTCTCCGGTGACCCCACTGCTATGGGACGTTCAGAGGTCCGTCTCCACCTCTCCCTGTGAGAGGGACGGCAACGCCCATGCGATTTCCTTTTTTGTCTTGTCCGTGGAAGACACATTTCAAAGGGGGATTCCTGGATCGAAGGGTGTCTAACGTTGTCACTGCTGCACACATCGGTGGCAAGACTGACAATGATTCGCAGCATCACGTGGAAAGAGACTAGTTTACGCCCATCCTTGAAAACACGACACACTTTTACTCGAGTATTTCCCCAATTTAACGGTGAAAAAAGGCATTTTGTCTTAATTTACATAACATTGTGTTCAGAAAATATTTTCAGATGTAAGAGAGATAAAGCAGCTACTTTCAAAGGATGTGTTTAAATGGTCTTTCACCCTTGAGCTCACTCACTCCACTGGACCTGAACGCGCCTTGGCTACACGTTCAGTCCCCTCAGCAGCACGAGCCACGAGATCAGTCATCGTTAAGGTGGGTATCCGGAACGTGACTCTCAGAAGCACCGGGCCCTCCTGGAACAAAGGCAAGGCTGCGTGCCGCTCCCCGCCGCGGCCAGGAGGACCGCCCTCCCCTGAACCCCAACATGCATGCACGAATGCTCCCGAGAGACAAGCACCTGCCCGGTTTCCTCGGGGTGCTGGCCCAGCATCTGTCCCCCAGCCCAGGACACACCCAGAGCGGAGCCTGGGCTCTCTCGGCCCCTCGCCAGGGGTCTGGAGAACAGAGGAAGGGACCCCCAGTGCCGGGGCGAGACCCCGCCGGGCTTCTGTCATGTGGGCTCCATGTCCTCGGTGTCTGCTCCTGTCCTGTGCTGAGGGGTGACGTTTTCAAACACCTAGTTTGACCTTTCTGAGCCTTGGTCCCTTCATTGGTGGCAGTGGCCCCTGCCTCGTGGGGTCGCCATGCCAATCAAAGCGGATCCCGGCATGGAAGGGCTTTGTCAATGACAGAGCCGTCCACGTGTAATTAACTCTGAGGACGGCAGAGCGGCTGCACCTGGCGCAGCCAGACACAAGGAAAACCTTGAAAACAGCGGGGGTCCGATCTCGCTCAGTGAGTGACACTATGTCCACAGACGGGCTGCTCCACACCCAGTGTGAAGAGTATTTCACGGCACAGAATAAAACCACGCTGTTCTGGGAAGAGGAGTGTCATAAACTCATGCAAAGTGGCCCGCATCTCATTGAGGCTTGGATGAGGTGTGTGCCGAGGAGAAAGCAGCATGGCTGATCACATGCAAATGTAGCTTACATTTAGCTACATCTGTGAGGGGAACATGAAGGATTTTTTATGCTTTTTTAGTTTCAGCCTTGGACACGTGTACCGTTTATTATCTCCAGATGAAAAAGTGGCCTGTAGACACCAGCCATCACAGCGGCAAACGTGCAGGGGCCCTGAGACAGCACGTGGCGGGAGGCCACCTCTGTTGGATGGCCCGCCTGGGGGCCCTCATTTTTGTCTCGACATTTGATGAGAGGTCACATCCCCCGTCAGCAGATGGTCACCTTCTCCCTCAGCACAGTTTAGGGGAACGGGAGCTGGACCCGCGTCCCTATTTTCAGGGGGGTCACTGTCTACTGGTAAACGGGACAGTGGAGACCTTGGGCCAAGTTGTCACAGTTGAGTCACAAACTCCCACGAAGCAGGGATACCGGTGGTAAAAAAAAAACAGGTGGTTCCCGCCACCAGCAAAAGCGGAGCTGCCTGGAAACGTGGGTGGGAAACGCCGGCACCAACCGCGGGCCTCGCTTCCCTAGCACATCGACACTGACAAGGTCTGGGATTTCAGGGTAGTTTTCTTTCCCATTTTCATTAAAAGCAAAACAAGTGTAAATCTGTTTTTCTGGACAGCAATGCACTTTTCTAAAATATGTACAAAATAAAGCAACTGTTTTGAAAGTGAGTCATTTTTCTTTGAACCGACAGCATCGGGAGCGGCTGGCCCATTTCCCCAGCCCGCGCGCCGGCACGATGAAACAGCTCACAAACCGGCTTCACCTTCTGATAGCACTTACGCAGTAATCGGGATTTAGTGGCCTCTGCCAGCACACCATTGAAAGTGGGTTGCTTTACTGATCGCAACACGCTGAGGAAAGCGAGCCCTGCCCGGAAACACCGCCTCCGTCTTCCTTTCCCGCCGCACCGCAAGAGCGCACTCAGATCCCACGCTCTCGTGAGGAAAGGTCGCCGGGGCTCCAGGAAGGTTAAGCGCTCGGCCGCCGCGAGCTCCCCGGTGGGGCTGGGAGCTACACAGCACCAGAACACTCTGTTGTTTCCCAGACGCTAAGGGGAGAGGTGCACGGGACCTTGCCCGCAAGCCCCAGAGTTCCAGAGGAGGGTTAACGCTGCCTTCCACCCAGCCAGGGACTGCACCGAAGTGCTGCTCACGGCGTGTGGCGGGGAGCCGGCTCGCTTGATGTGGCTCGATGCTAACTTTCAAGTGGCCCTTCAGAGGCGTCTCCAGGCGGACAGGCTGCCCGTCTGCACAGACATCAAAGACGGCGGGATCACAGGGCTGGACCCTTTCATGCGGGTGGACAATCTGCGACTCCCGAGGGGAGGGCCTGGAGAATGCCCCACCAGCCGAGCAGCCCAGGACCTGCGCCCGGGGTGGGGGACGCTGCCTGCTGGCCAGAGAGAGGGCGCCCGCATCAACCGGACAGAACACGCAGTCCCCAGGGCTCCTGTGGCCCCCACGCATCAGTGGTTCCCAGCAAGTGCCCCCACGAAGGCCCATGGCTCCACCAGCAGCCACGCCACGTGCCACGTGTTTCTGCGAAGGGCACTTTCCTCTTAGCCTTCTGGACAATGTCCGGCTCTCCGCCTGAAGAGTGGGGAGTCCTCAAGAGGGTCCCCAGAGGTGCCTCCACTCAGCTCGCCACGCCTCCCTCCCAGGCTCGGGCCGGGCCTCCTGGCAGCGAGCACCTGCACTGTGAACAGGGCTGTGTGGGGGGACAGCCCCTGGGGTCCAGTGGAGTTGGGAGCATGTTCTGTGTAGGAGCTACCGCACAAGTGCAGACTCACCTTTCCCTGCAGGTGACCAACGTGAAGGGATGGTGACAAGGTGACGTGGCTCACACAGACAGTGCCAGTGACTCGGCTTCCAAACCTGCATGGCTTGACCCTCTGTCCCTACAATCGGAGCCCAGACCTGACACGCCACCTGAAGGGGGTGGAAGATGCTAACATCCGAAAGGTCTATCACCAGCTGCGGACAGCCCGTAAGGGGGAACACACCACACCTTGAATTGCAGAGCATCCTGTTCCACCCTCACACGGCGTGTGTGCACAGCGCCTCCCGAGTTGTGTGTGCACGTGTGTGTGTGGGGAGGGATGGCCATACCTGCTCCCCCCGCCCCGAGTCCAGCTTGAAGGGAAAGGCTGGAGCCCACCCCCTGCCAAGCAGTCACCGTTTCCCGGCCGGAGCTCTGGAAGCTGCCACCACCGTCACTCATGCTCACGCGGCCCGAGAGACCTCTCGCTGTACCCTGACGTCGGAAGCAAGAAGCCTCTGTCCCCCTCCCCTGATCTCTTCGCCCATGCAAAGACCCTTGCATATGGACTCAACAATGTGAAGCCGGAAAAACACCTCCAACGTGAGGTTTCAAATCGAGGGGCCAGCACGGGGGCTGGGACTGCGGACCGGCTGAGAACGGGCTCGCAGCCGCAGGCAGGCGAGACCCGCGGTCTCGGGGCGGTACTGATGGCTGGTGTCAATTTAAATGCATCGAACGCCAGCAGGGCCCCCAGCCCAGGCTTCAGACTTGTACAGCACGTTTCCGCTCAGCCCAACTAGATTGCCTGTCACGGCTGACACGGCTCGTCAAAAGCTATCCTTCACTGCTCACGGGCAGCACCGAGGGCAGGGACCGAGCACAGTGTCCGACCCGCCCGGCTTCCCCTCCGAGCAGCGGGCGCTGAACTCCACAATGACAAGCGGGGGGGCAGCGGCGGCGGCTGCCAGCGGAACAGGAGCTGTCCGAGGGTGGGCAACTGACAGAGCCACACGCCACCGCTGCCGCCGCTGCAGCCCCCACAGGCTCGGGGGATGCGGACCTCGCCTGGCATGCCCGTGGACGCACGGAGCGAGGAGAAGATGGGGCCTCCTCGCAGAAAACACCCACCAAAGAGCCTGCTGCCCTTCAGGCCGAAAGGAAGACAGGCTGACACGGGCTGCGCTGTGGGGGGCTGTGAGGCCACGGTGCGGGGTGCAGGAGCCAGATGGTTGGGGGAGGGGAGCAGCGGTTTTCGGGGACAGCCTTCCTGCTGGGCAGGTGGGAAGTGCTGGGGACAACGGTGGTGCCCCACAACACTGTGACTGCTGTGCCCCTGAAAACAGTCATGGTAGCCAACGCTAGGTGACGTGTGTTTCACAATCATGTGCCCTGAGCATTTGCCGTGGGCACTGACTGCCCCTTTTGGGCCTGGGCCCTGCGGCAGGGGGCACACGCTGAGCTCTGGGCGTAGCCTGCGTGTCGCCGGTCCTGGGAATCGGTGACACGCGTGACAGCGGGCTGAGACCGGAGATAGCCGCAGGCACACACGGCCCAGAGGCCCACCGTCCCTGCTCCATGTGAAGAATCACGGGTGTGTGGTGGGCAGGGGTGGTGAGTTCCGTAAGAGGTGAGTACGTCAGACCTTTTCCACTAGGAGAGACACTGACGTTTTATACAGGAATGTTGAAAATACAGTTTCAAAGCGGAAGACGAGCCTTTCATGACGTGAGACCCGGCCAGAGAGAATGTACTGGCATGACCGGGTGCTCGGCCCACCGCACGCCTGGCCCCTGGGGGCAGCAGCCTCGGAGGCACAGGGAGGCTCAGAGTGCGGGTCAGATGCAGGCACACCCCACTGCCCCTCGCCCAGAAGCTGTCTCTGGGGTAGGGCCCACCCGAGTTCAATCCCACCGGCGCCGGCCACAGGGGCGCAGAGAGGGAGACTGGGACCAGATATGCCGCCTGTTTTTTCCTTATTCAGTAAAGTAGCAAAAACACTTGTATCTTTGAAGGGATCCCCGTGGCTTTATTCTGCACACCAGTCCTCAGGAATGTCTCTTCCCGGCTGGACCCAGGATGGTCAAGAAGGTTCCATGTCCACGTGGATCTCCCAGGGCAGACCCAGCCGGCCCAGCCGGCCCTGCTCTCCCTGTGCTGTGATATCCCGAAGGCGAGTGCAGCCAGACTCCGTCCCGGTGCCAGTGGGGGCCAAGAACAGAGCGACGATGACGTTTCAAACAGATGAGCCCCTCGGGAAGGCTGCCGCAGCACGTCTGGACGCAGCTCTAACTCGGCGTGTAACCACGTTAACCATGGACCAGACCACGTGAAAGGGTGACAGCAGGGCTCTGACTGGAGCCACACAGGGACAGAGCTGGGGTGGAGGACTGCTCTGGTAGGCATGGGGCTGGGGCGCGGGGAGCCTGCCAGCTCCATGCAGGGTCACCCGGAGACGGCATGCAAGTCCCAGGCAGTATGGCGCCCACATGAAGGGCCCCTCACCCAAACAAGGCCCACAACTACTCCAAACCGGTGCCATGCTCAGCCCTCCGCCTTGCCTATGGCTAGAGGTTAAAATCACTGACTTTTGTGGCCAGCGTGGCTCCTCTGTCACCTGCTCCCACATATACGGGCATCACCTTCCTCCCAGCTGGCCGTGGGCCAAGCCTGCCCCTAGCGTGCTGGTGGACTGCAAGCTGAAGCGCCACACTCGCACCAGTGAGCACACAGCAGGACGAAGACACAGCCTTTCCACCCAGCACGTGGGCCCTGGCGCCCGCCCAGGTCACTTTCCAGGGTCGGTCCACCCCTCCAGCCCCGGGGGTCCCAGGGCCGCGTCCTCTGCTGCTGTGCTTGGGGGAAGCCGCTCACTCTGGCTATGGTCCTCCCAAGGCAGCTAGGGGAGTGTGGTTGTGGTACCGAGGGCCAAGGCCGGCTGGCATGGGGATACCATGGCTCAGGACCGGGGCCCCAATTCGGGGCAACTCTGAAGGGCCATCTTGCTCCAGAGTCCCCTGCAGGAGGAGCCCAGACTGGTGTGTAGAGGGCCTCGGCCCCGCCCCACCTTGCTCTTCCCAGGCTGAGTGTCCCCAACAAATCGTCTGTGAGCAAGTCGGCCTGGGAGTCCAGACTCAGACATGCTCCGTCGTCCCGGGCACCTCAGAGATGGCGGGGAGGTGGGATGAGGGGGCACCTCGAGGCAGAACTGCCCGATGCTACAGCAGCATCAGAGGCCCTTCGCCTCGCCACCCGAGGCCCTCACATTTGCTCACTCACTCCTTATGCAACACATACCTGAGTTCCTACTGTGTGCCGGAGACTGGTCTCCCCAAGAGACACAGTGAGACAGATGGAAGGCCCATCTTTACGGAGGATGCATCCCAGGGGGAGAGACGGGAGGACACACTTGACACGCTCGACCAGGGCTTGGCAAACGTCCCCACAGGGCCGGATAAAACTTCCTGGGGTCTCGCTCCGAGCTCTCCCCACCAATAAGAAGTTTCTGAAAGTAGCAGAGATGATTACCGTTCTCATACGTTTTTTGTGGGGTGACATGAAGGAACAGGTGAGAAGGCGAAGGACCAGGCTACTGAGGAGAAAAACCCGACCAGAGGGCATGTAATCACACACACGGAGACTAGTTCCTATTTCACTGCAAACAAAACTTTTTAAGCAGAAGGCACAGGGCCGCACCTCGGCACCCAGGTTTTCCAATGGAAGATGTTCAATTCAGATGACTCTCCTGACTTCAGAATAATGTCACCTGCTTTATTTCAGTGTTTATTATGTATACATTTCACGACGGACCAGAGTAAGGAGGATCAGTGTGTCCTATAACAAGAAAGCTGGGACCCCCACAGCCGCGGCACCGTGGACCCCCTGCCCAAGCCCTCCCCTTGTGCTCCAGGCCCTCCGCCCAGTTCAGCGGGACCTCGTGTGCTCACCGCTTCCACACGCCGCTCCGGGCTACACGTTCCTCTGTGTACACACTAGTGAATTCAACAGCCTCTTTAACATCTGAGAACGAATCACTGACAAGCCATTTTCTGCTCGCTACGGCACGTCCATGTGGCACGCCTGTTTTCTCCATTATAAACACGTGCCTCGGCTCCAGGTCGCGCCAGACGCCGATCCGAGATTCATAATGGCTGTCAGGCTCCACCATCCTCTCTTTTGTTTTATGAGGTCAGGCAATATTACATGCACTGATATATTCCATTTTCCCAGCTGAGAACCTCCGCACGGGGCCCGACAGGCTGAGGGGCCGTGGTTTTGCCGCCTTGCATGTGGGGCACGGGGCAGGTGGCTCACCCCGCGTCCTCCGCTTGCTCTTGTCCATTGGCAACAGTAAATTAAACTGTCAAAAACGGAATTGTCCTGTCATCAACAAAGCCACGGCTTCACAAGTATTGCAACATCAGATACATTTGTAATTCTGCATTTCCCAGCTCCTGTCATTTCATCTGGAATTGGCACTGGACCGTGGGAGACGCCGTCCTGGGGACACTGGCATCGCGACCTCCTTTGGAGGGTTGACGTGGCATTTCAGGGACAGAAATTAATGAATGATTCCAACAATTTGTAATATATATAAAAAGGGTGTTCAGGGTGAGGTCGTGACCCTCGGCAGGACCCTTTAAAAGGGTGGAAACGCTAACTCTGATGTGACACGGGGACCCGTGACAGGAAGTGACATACACATCACGGCGAAGGAAACAAAGCAGGGCGCACGCCCTCGCAGCACCCAGCCACTGGGAAGGAGCCTGACGGCCCCCCAGCAGCTACAGTGCAACAGCCAGGCCCAAGGTCGGGCCAGCACCAGGCCTCTCCTCAAACACGCGACATGGGCCCGTCTGTCTGTCTGTCCGTCTGGCAGTTCCAGCTCGCCCCCACCACCCACTTCCGTCTCAGGAATCGGCCGCAGGTGTTCCACTTCCTTCTAGGAGATGCTTCATCAGGGAGACATGGCTGCCAGCTTCCTTCTCAGGGTCACACGGGCCCCCGTTTCCCCCCCCCAGATGACAGGCTGCCACCTTCTCCCCGGCCAGGCCAGCCCGGTCTGTGTGCCCAGCAAGTCACTCCCTGAACAGGAGTCAGAGCCCCTCCCTACCCCCCACCACAGGGAGCCTGGGAGAGCAAGGGCGGCAGGGGTCCCCCACGCTGTCCTAGGAGCTCCTAGGGCAACAACGAGCCCCTCCAACCCACCTCCCTGCAACAGAAAATCACGAGTGTTTTCCAGATCACCGGACAAACATTCCTTGCTTATGCATCGCGGGGCTCGGGACAGAAAGTTAAATTGAGATGAGGCATCATTCCCCAGCTTAGGACAGTGACTCAATACTCCTTTATTAATTCTCGTTTAATATCACTTCAAATTGCTGCCACTATTACCGCGCCATAGACGACGGAGTCTGTGTAATTAGTCTGTATTAAGCCCTTTTTATTTATAAGGAGCCAGATAAACAAACCCACTTTAATTACCTGGGCTCCACAATATTGATCTGAGCATCAAAATTTAATATGACTTTATTTCAAATTTCCATACGACCAGTATTTAAATTTGTTCCAGCAATAACAATTTTGCAGGCGCAAATGACTTTGCATTCAGAGTATGTAAATGACAGGCCGGCTGGGGAGCCCAGGCTCCCTGCTCCCGCAGCACGCTGCCGAGACCTCGGGGCCTCCCGGCTCCACGCTCCGCTCCCGGATACAGCAGGAAGAGCCACCAATCACCAAAAGACACAGAAGTCACGGAGACGGGGAGTCCTCTCCTCCCCAACCCATGTTCTCTCCCACTTCAGTACACGGTGTTAACGACATGCACATCCCGAGGTCGTTCAGTGTACACGGGCGCGCAGAGCCAGACAGGAGCTGGCGGGCGGATGGGCGCCGGTGCGGCCCGGCGCTCCTAATCCCGCGGCGCGAGTTTCCCCGTTATTGTCTCCGTTTAACGTGCATTAGTAGCAGCACCTTGATTACACGGTGGGGCGGTAATCTCCGCCGGCACACGCCGTCATTACTTATGTCAAGCCTCTCGAGTTGTTATGAATACTAGGTTGTTTTACGAGAGAGAGGAAATGAGTGCCAGCCCCCCAGAGTTTTGGGTGCTTAACACTGAAGCACTCCGCGGCCCTCGAAAATCCCACAACAAATCCTTGTTTAGTGCCTCGTGGAGATAAGGACTTTGCAGCAACAGCAGAGCATAAATAACTCATGTCCCGCTTTATTTGTAAATGTCAGAAAAAAAATCACTGGTCTTTAATGTTGCCTTTGGTGCGGGGGCAGCAGACCCCGCCTCGGAGGGGGCGGGCGCACCAGTGGAGCGAGCCGCTTGGAAGGAGACCGCTGTGCCAGCCGGCACGCGGAACAAAGAAATGTCCACGTCGCCCGTTGGAGGATTATCGTAAAACGCTGTTTTGGATGTATTTTTAATAAAAATGAACTTATCAAATCCAGGGGAGACACGCTGTCATAACGTGAGCCTTTCCTCCGGAGTCCAATAAAGCGGAAAAAACATCGCCTCACACGGACTGCATTTCCAATGTTTTCTTAAATACGATCCACTGTGTGGTTGAAAAGAATTATTTCCTGGGGTTGTAGGGATTTTTGCATTGTCTGTTGATTCTGTTTACACAGCAAATGAAACCTACAACAGGAGTAGGTGAAGTCCCCTGGGAGAGAATGAAATTCAGACACGACTACAGATGGGGACAGGGGGCCGTGGAAACGGAATATAAATTAACGCGCCCTCCACAGCCACATCTGGAGGAGAAGAGGCCAAATAAATAATTTTGACATTAAAAGAAATTAAAGATCAAGCACTGCAAATAGTAGAATAAGTTTTTCCTAATAATATTATTAGTTTACAGCATGTTGGAGATGGAATTTGGAATAAAATAATCAATCTGTGTGAGCCGCCATCAGCCCGGGTGTGTTCCCCCCCCCCCCCATGATGGCTGGTAATAGCCTCTCCCGGCGGCACTCGGCAAGACCATCCGGGTCCTGCCTCCGCTCACCTCCTTCCATCCACATGCAGACACGGGTCTGGAAATCTGCACCTTGAGCCTGTGCGTGTTTTGGGGTAAAATACTAAAACCAAGCCCCACGAGGCAAAGCGCGTGTGCCTGAGGTCCACATTCGAGGAGCTGGCCCCGCACTGTGACTCTGTCCCCCTCTGTCCCAACCCCTGGGCACCCGCATCTGCGTGGTCTGAGGGTGACTGGACAGACTTGGGTGGCACCTTGCTTGGGACGGAGCAAAGGCCAGCTGGAGAGGGCACTGCAGGAAGAATGCGAGGCCTTGGTCATGGCCTGGACACCACCTTGCACCCTGTTTCTGCGGGAGGGCCTCCGGCAGCCCCTGGGGCCACCCCTTCACTGAATGCCCCAGGAAGTAGGATCCTCCATGCACTCCGAAATGAAGCTGAGTCTGAAAAATGGCTTCTGACAGCCCCATTGAACTCCCACGAGATGACCGCCCAGGCGTGGCAGAACCCACAGCTGCCCACAAGTCACCACGCAGCCGACTGCACACCAGTGACCGCCACCTTCCGCAGGCAGAGGTCACAGCACCTGGGCCAGCTGGCCCTCCTGGGTCTTCATCAGCCACCGAGTGGGAAGGACCGTTTTCAGACAGCATAGCTTTTCTGAGTGGGACGACAGGTACCACTTACTTCCAGAATTAGGAAATGTCAACTCCAGTATTTACTCCCAACCCACAACCCACTTCACTGGCTGGTCCTCTCCCAAGGCCCCGAGTGCCCCAGCCACCCCCAGAATGGAGCGTCTCCCAGAGAGACGACTTTGGAGACTTGGGAAAGTCCCCAGACAGGAAAGGGGAGACATGGCCATTCCCACCTCTCCTCATTTCACCAATCAGCAGACAGACTGACAAACTGCTTTGGTAGAAAATACGTACCGAACCACCAACACAGAAGCCCTGAGCTTCCGGAAGCCAAGCCTCCCACCCTGGCAGACACACTTGTACGTGTCAGATCCAGATGCGGGGTCAGGGGGACCCTCCCGCCCCGCCAGCATCCCTCCACCGAGCCACGTCCACAAAGCGAAGGGAGCCATGGCGGCGGGGCCCCAGGCCCAGTCTCCAGGCCCCCAGTGTGAACAACACCTTTTCCAACCACGGAACCGTCTTACTTTCCAATGACACAAAAATAATTGATGATTTCAATCAGCACTTAAATAAAAGAAAGTTTTATTCTTCACAGTGTAAGTGCTGGTATTTTTTGTACCCGACAAGCTGCCCATACAAGAAGCCTAATATTCTTGCCAACAAAGGCATCTGAAATTAGCAATTGCTTTTAGAAACTTTAATTACAATTTTAAAATGCTATTTCTGCTCTATAATAGATTCCAATTGTTTCAGTATTATCTGGCTTGCAAATAAAATCTACAGTAGATGACAATATTCCCAGGATTAATCACTCTTGAAATTCTAATATGCTCTTGAAATACCAAATAAAAAAGACAGCAATGTTGTTGATGTACTGAAAGCTTCTTGCTTTTTGCAGCTCGCTATTATTATGCATATCCAGGTAGAAAGTTAATTAACCCAAAGCTTAAGCTAATTATGATAGCAGAATGCTATCAACCCAGTGTGCTCAGTCAGACAGCTGTCCAGAATTTCATTTGCTAATCATTTGTCTTTTGGCTGAGCATATGGTACATTTTCATGCTATCAGAGGAACAACAAACAGCTGAAAATCATTAACTAAAAACAATGTGCATAAAATCAGAAGCAGTTTTTTATACAGCTTTGTGTCAGACAAAAAGCCAGATCCTTGCCCTATAAAAATTAATGATTATTGTGGTTCTTCTCACTTAAAAATTTTAGCTGATAGCGCAATAAACGCGTGACAAAAATTTCAGTTGAGTCTATTACCTGTTTGTATGAGTTTGCAGAAATATTCTGAACTTATATAACAGGGGTGCAACGATAAACAGGTTTGGTGGAAAATTGTAAAATACAGTCGTTTAGATGCCTAAAGACTTAAAATCTGCGTCTGCAGGAAACTCGTTTTCTCTGTGTGCTGAACCTGGGCACTGGCACAGAGAAACAAACACTAAAGACAACTTTTCTAATCGCAAAGTAAAACCTATGAAATATAGTCGCGCATTCCCGAAGCAGCGTGTGACATTTCTAAGTCTATCCAGAAGTCTGTGTCGACATCAGAAAATGACATAAATCATGGGAGAAAGTGCACCTCAACGTTGGGGCCGGAAAGCAAGGGGGATGGGCAGGCCCCCGGTGCTCCAAGGGTCACGCAGGGGCCCCAGAGTGACTGCGCCCCCCGGGGCTGGGAAGAGGTAACCCCAACACAGCATCCGTGACTGTGTCAGTGAGAGTGCCTCCGACTCGGACTTGCACACGCAGCTACGGGTTCACGTGGCTGGGAACAGTGAACTCCCCAGACATGCAGGGACCAACACCCCTGAGTCTGCCTGGACTTGAGGACCATCTGAACTCGCCTGCGAATGGACTCGGAACCTCCCCACCCCGCTGGGTGCTACGCTCGGGTTCCTTGCGAGACGCGTGTTTCCAGAGGCCTTAAGTTTCCATGTGACTTGGAGGCTGTAAGAAGGGAGTTCCTCTCAGACGTAACTGGTGAAGTGACATGCACCACACTTTCTTCCAGTCAGTGTTACAGCATCAACTTGTCACTTTCCAAACAAGCAGTAAAAAACGACTCAGAATGTGTGTGATTCTGTGTCACACTTGCTACCATGTGAACAGAAATCCTCCTCCCAGACACAGAGGGGGCCACCTGACTGGAGGCCAACGCAGCCCCACCAGCCAGAAGGAGACGCTGTGCTTGGGGGAAGGCCGAGCTGTGACTTCTCACACGATGTGATTTCTCAAGCGATGTGACGCGGCAGCTGTGGCCAGTACAGGCTGGGCAGCGCCTGGTCCCCAGAGCGTCCCCAGGGACCGATGAGCCTGGGGGCACCGCCATGGCTGGGACGCCATCACAGCTGAAGGACAGTAGGCACCCCCAGACCTCGGCTGCCGCCGGGCAGCAGGACCACAGATGCCAGCCCGCGCTCCCTCCAAGGCTGAGTGCAATGTGGGACCTTCCCTTTGAGGTCCCCCAAGGACTTCTGTCACTTATCTCGGATGAAATTAAAGGGAGAGACACACCCCTCTTCACTCTCCCAGAGTAACCTAGCAAAGAAGCCACGTGGCTGGATTTTTGCTGCTGGTGGGGACTCCTGCAGGGAAGAGGGCAAGGCCCAGCGAGCAGGAGGATGCACACCAAGTTCCAGGCTGTGCAGAGCACGCTGGGAAACCAGGGAGGCCCCGCCCAGCCGGAATCCTTGTGGAGGAGGGGAGCAGGTAAGCCACAGAGCTCCGCCCATGTCTCAGATGTCTCTTAACCTAGGGGGCAGGAAATGTCAGAAAACCTCAATTAAATAGAAAATGGCAAAAAAATGACAACCCAAAGTGGACACCCGCTCCTGCTGCTGGGCTGCTGGCTCTCACAGGCCGAGGGGCAGTGGAGGGCTCGGCGCGGAGCACGCCTGGCGTTCCATCTGCAAACCCGAAGGCTCTGCCCGCCTGCTTCTCCGCTGGGGAGACCGAAGCCAAACCTATTACTTTAGTCATAAAGGTTTAATCATTTGCAGTTCAAATGTTGACACCTCTTCCCAATGTGTGGAATTTTTCACATCTGAGTTTCTGAGTTAAAAAAAATGCTTTCAGATGAAAAACGCTGCCAGCAAGGAAAGGCACACGGGGGCAACTTGAACCTGGTCCTCACAGCCCTTCCCTGCCTTCCCAAGGCTACACATGCAACCCTAATATTGATATTAATATTAATTTGTCATTAATACTAATGTTTCACTAACCAAGGAGGAGTCTTTTGAAAGATCCAATTTCTCTGACTAGCTAAACCTCAGGTCCCAGTATGAAAAATGTTTTCTAATTACTGCTTTCCAGTAAGCCATCAGATAATGCAGCGAGGTTTCCTAGGAACTCACAAATGTCCTACATGGGTGGCAATCTGGCTACCTGGGCAGGTCACAGGCATGTCCCCCACTTTGGGACAGGCCAGCACCGACAGACAGCCAGGCTGGCATTTGGGGGCAGCCCCCTAGGGCCAGGGTGGCAACACAGATGTTTACCTGGTTTGACTAATTCCATTTTGAAACAAGTAACCCAGTGAAAGGAGTGGGTGCTGCTCTTGCTAGCTCACTGAACAAGACAACAGGCTCACGGACTACCTGTGAGCCTCCCTCTATCAAGAAATGGCTCCTGGCAGCACGTCCCACGCAGCTGCAAGCTCAGGGCCCCTAAGTGATGACAACTGGAGGCGGTCGAATGCGTTCCCCACGCATCGTCCCTCAGGTTCCCCCAGGGGGATGGGAAGTGGCTTCAAGTTGCTCTGTGGACGGGAAGGTCTTCGCTGACGCTCTGTGGCTGGTCTCCCCCGTCACGCAGCCCAGAGCCCGAGGGACGTCAGGCCGGTCTGCAGGGGCCGAGGAGAGAACTCCTGTCACTGAGTCGAGCTGGAGGCCGCAACACCACAGTCCCGTGCAGGATGGGGCTGAGGACGGGGCGCCAGTGGAAGGGCATCTGTGAGTAGCTGCAGCCAGCAGGGGACATGAGTATGTCCCCAGAGTGAGGTCAGCATGCCCACAGGGTGCAGACCAGGGGCTGGGCTGTCCCTAAGCGAGGGTATAGGCTGGGGACAGTCAGACAGCAGACAACCCGGATGGCCAGGAAACACATGTGTGCTCACCCTTCCAGGGACGGTGTGTTAATGGGGCACCGGGGCCAGGTCTGGTGGTGGCAATGACGTCACTGGGCACCCTTCTTCATGGAGAAACTGCACAGAAATGATGGGTTAGAAGCACGCAACCCTACGTCTGCATCCCAGTCACAGGGGTCTGTCCCACAGATGTCACGGCCCCGTGAACGAGGACACATGTCATGTGTGCACGAACACACACGTGTTCACGGCAGTGTGAGGGGTCAGGAGTGATCATGTCTATCTTTTTGTTTTTTTTTTTCTTTCGGGATTTGGGTGATGATAAAAAGGGTGAAACTAAACTTGGATTCTCCCCCACTCTCCAGAACAGGAGCGAGTGGCCACCGGGGCGTCCCGCTCAGTTCTGAGTGCAGCGCCTGCGGGACCACGCCAGGCCCCCCGCAGAGCCCCGCGAGGTCTCAGTCCAGATGGGCTCGAGCCGGCCACCAAGCACTGTGGCGCAGCGACGTGTGCAAAGTTCCTGGGTGGCCGGCGCACTCCGACACGACGGCACCCGGGGCGGGGCCTCTCCGACCCCCACCGAGCCCACGGGACCACGGGTCGATGAGCTCTGGTTCCAGCGCACCTGTCCGTCTCTGGGCGCCGGCCACCGCGGAGGGCCGAGCTTGGGAGTGAGGTCACCCACCACACGTCACCCCAGCGCTTAAGAGAGTGGCGCTCCGTGGAAATGCCAGAGCCGGGAAGACTGCGTGCGCCCCTCCTCAGAGCACGTACTTCAGGCCTAGATGAGAAAAGGAATCTCCCGGCATCAGCCAAGACTCCCACCACTCGGCAGAGAGGACAACTCCGGGCCCTGCCGCTGAGCCGTGACAGGGTGCTCGGGCCGGTCCCAGGGGGCCTCCGGAGGCCGCTCAGCCTTTTCTGGCCTTTGTCCCTTAGTGTTCCTACAGAAGGACCCGGAATGGTTGAAGTGTCGCTGCCCCTGCTTGCCATGTGGAATGACCCGACAGGAGCCCCTGAGCCCTGGCAAAGACCGGAGACACCAGGGGCTGGGCCCGAAGGAGAGCCTCAGGGGCTTCCAGGGGGGACTTCAGCACAGATCACAAGAGGGGGACACACTGCTCCCCATCCCCATCCCCCACCCCACCCCTACGAAAGCTCCCAGTGCCCCCTGGAGGGGTGTCCCAGCAATGCTCCTAGACGAGGACAACCTGTGGTCACCATCCCCAGTGAACACGACAGGGCTTTCCAAGCAACAGGTGAGAGCCCTGGGGGCAGGGGTGCTCATCCTCTGTGGACAGACACGTGGGGTGGGAGAGGGGTTTTGGCACCCAGAAAGCCTCCCGAGGACTCTGTGCCTGCCCTGAGGGGTGGACCTGCAAACACACAGGCGAGGGAACAACCTCACACACCTTTCCGAGCTCCTGGCAGAAGGCGCAGGACCTGCTGGTGTAAGCTTGTTTGCCCGCTTGTGGTCCGACAGGCACTGGCGCAGCCCAAAGGGCCGAACCACCCCACTTTTGCGCTGCAAGTTCTTGGGGAACACAGGAGAAACACCGGATGGGACACAGCGGGGTCCATCTCAGCGGTCTGATTTCCGTGACCCCTCAGTACGTCCCCGAGAACCTCCCCACCCGGCCTCCCCCACCGTGGGCACAGTCCGCCTCCTCACGCAGAAGCGCGCCGCTGCAAACCCACCTCTAAAAGGGGCGCGGAGTGGGGCCGATCTGAGGGCTGCCGTTCCTGGTATCTCCTGGAGCTGCGAGTGCCAGAAAGTGACACGGCAGGACGCTGTGTTTAAGGATCGCTGAGGACGGAGCAAGTCATTCTTCACGGTTTAAAGAGAAGCAAGCAGGGTGCATCCCCTCCCAGGTCCACCGGCAACCGAGGGCCCCGCCTCATGTCTGTGCCACAGGCTGGTGTTGAAGAGACGATGGTAGGGTGGGGGAGAGGGGGCAGTGACCCCAAAGGAAGACGAGAAAGGCACCTCCAACAGCTGGTCAAGGCCCCCCAGCCCCCAGTCTGAAAGGAGACGCCGAGCCGTTCAAGGGGCCAGCCGTTTCACCTGCTGTCCCGCCCCCAGGCCCCGAGAACCACCCCACCTCCAGGCACACCACTCCCAGGGAGATGTCTTCCTGAGATGCCATCACGACACAGGACAGGCCCAGGCCGCGATGAGCATTCGAAGACGGTCCCTCCCACCAGGTGAACGAGGCAGGAGCTGGGGAAGCCTGTGGACCCCAAGGGACCTTTTCCTCCCAGGTGGGTTAAGCCTAGATAGGTACTGTTTTAGAAACAAAAGCAGAGAACTCTGAGCTATGTAGCAAACTCATTTAAAATAATTATAGCTGTTTTCATGTGAAAAACAAATATTGTTATAAAAAATAGCTACTTAAAAAAGCGCCTCGCTGGCAGAGTCATGGCCCAACTTTTGCGAGAGCCTTTCCGATGGCTTCATTGAGGACTGCTGGGCAGGAAGCCGCTCCCTGCGGCCGGTGACGTGCATCCTGCAAGCCACCCCCCTGCCCCCAGGGACTGCTGGTACGTCGCCTTATAACGACTGGTCCGTCCTGCATTTGGGCTTCTGCCCAAATATAACTTTGTAACACTATGCATCAGTCATCTGAAAAATAGTAACAACAATGAGCTAGGGCAAATTTTCCAGATAGTTGTATTTCGACAGTACGCTATCAAAACCCACTTTCAGTTATTACAACACTGGTGTGGGTAGACCATCTGTTAAATGTTAAAGGTTTTCCAGCTCACAGTGGTATGTTCACATTTCCCCAAATTCAAACCTTCACTTGAAAGCTCAGGCTGCGTCATCTATCCCTGGTCACGGTATGCATGCCCCTCGACCTAGGATGGCATTGCTGCAAACGAGGTATCCTGAGCTCAGGAGGCAATAATGCCCTTCACCCTCCCTGCAGCAAGCCCAGCCTGGTGCACTTCAGCCGCGGGCGGAGCACCGCAGCACCACTTGAAGTAGCAAAGTTGTGTTGACTACCCTGAGCTGGGGACCGTCAGCTGTTCCCCTGAAAGGCTACTTTGTTCACTTTCAAGGAAGCTGCCGGAAGCCGGAGTCCAAGTCAGCAGAGTAGGTCTGCCAGCGACTCTCTGGGTGCTGACACCATCCTGGGGACAAAGCAGCAAGCAGCCCCGCCCCACCGTAAGCAGGCGCCTGGAGAAAGCTGCCCTACTCGGAACTCGACGGGAGAGCCGACCTGCACCGTGAGCGCCACTCGGGGTACAGACACAGTACAATCAGCCGTACTTACTGCTTCAACGGAGACATTTGTCAGGGAACCTTTTCCCTGCACACGTGGGGGTGACGCATGGCGACCCTGGCATGGCATGCTGCCGTGGCCCTGACCCAGGCCCAGGTGGCAGCTCCCCCTTCCTCCTCCCCACCCCCGGCCTCTGCACCACCTGCATAAATATCCACACAGGGACAGGCCAAGGGGGCCCTCACATTCCCAGGGAAACAGCTCTGACCCCACAGACCACCTGCACAGTGGCACCGAATGCCATGCTTCAAGGACGTCCGATCCTGGGTGTGGGATTTGTTATTGCGGGGACAGGCAAAGGAGTGGCACTCACTGCTGGTAGTTTCTCAAAAACTACCTGAAAATGGGTTCAATTTGAAAGATGGCTGCCCCCTGGCACAGCAAGGGTTCTTCGGGAGGACCGTCCCACCTCAAACATGACCACGCCCACTTGACAAGGAAGCCACCCTAGCCGTGCCCCCCCCCCCCAATGTGGTGCCTGTCTGCCACAGGAGACACAGCCTGGCTGACCTGTGGCTCATCCCAAAAAACCTTCCAACCACTACGTCATTTTTAGACACTTCGACTCAGCGGTGCCCCCCTCACCCCGCCCATCTGAGTTGAGCACCCTTCAGACTCCCAGGGGGGATGTGGCGTGTGCCCTCAGCCAGCGAGGGGAGACCACCTCTCCCAGCCTGTTGCAGTGCGCAGTCCCAGTGCAGTCCTCACAGGGGCCCTTCCGCGATCAAGTCCAGACCGTGTCGTTTGGACGAGATTCACGGCGTCCGCGTGCCCCTGGGCCGGGAGGGTGGCTCCTTAAATACCTGTGCGCCCCGTCTTGCTGCAGCTGGACTGCGGAAAGCAGGGTTTTTATGGAGCGCTCCTGGCCTCCGGTTTTTCATTAGATGGTGAACGGTCAATGACACACTCGTCTCAGTTCACGTGCTTTTCCTTGGCCCGAGCCACACAAATAAGATTCACACTTTCCTGCCTCTGCCAGCAATTCCACGGCTAGAAGCTCTTCATCGCAACAGAGAAATAGGTTCTTGTTTCTCTCTGATATAGACTCACAAAAGAGAGGGAAAAATGGGCTCACATTGGATTCAGCCGCTTTGTTAACATTTAAATAAATGCTGAGTTAGCCATCTAAAGAGTCAAAATCTCACACACGAGTTTTCAGTCCATATGTGGGTTCCAAGCAGTTTTCAGGGAAAAATTCGTACAGACCCATCACAATTTACCAAAGGCACTCGAAGCAATTAAACTATGAAGTGAACCACATTTCACATTGAATTTATTTTATGTATAAAAGATGTGTTCCAAGGAAGAAAAGACAACAGCCCACTGTGAACCCGCAGGTGAGGAGGGACACAGAGGACCTGCCACCTGCCCCGTGCAGTTCGTACCCCCACCCAGAGAGGCGGCTGCGCTGGCCGCACCATGTTGAACTTGGGGAGGCAGAGGGAGGCCCTTCCAGCCTCTGGGGCCCCGACCGGGAGGCCTCAGGCTGGGAGCCGTGGTCGGACCTGGGCCATGTGCCGGGGTGGTGCGACAGGGACCTGCCTGCTGCAGGGTGAGGATGGCGGAGACGGAGGGGCTGAGGCCTCGGGGCCAGACTGTCACTGTCACTGTCACAGACAGCGCCTCCCTCATCCAACTCCGGTTAAACTGCTAGGGAAAATGGCCAAGAACAAGATTTTTGGGGTCCTGCTAAAATCAAAGAGAACTTTTGGCTTTGATGACTTTGTACACTCAGCGAGGACCACAGAAAGCCTGCAAGTGGGAACACGTCACGCAAACCACAGTGTGGGTGAGAGACCAAATCCCACCCTCAGAACCCCAGAGGTCAAAGGTTAGCAGCGTGGATGCCCCAGGCTCTGCAGACGGGAGGACGCGCCCCCCACACCTGTGCCCGTGGAGCCGCCGCCGCGAGCGAGCACGCAGGGACAACGTGGCCTGCCCCACGCCACTGGGACTCCCGCTGCTGGTCCTCTCACCTGCGACTTCACCTGTGTTCCCAATTTATTCCACACCCAGTCTTCTCCTGTGACCTCCACCAACAAATAAAAAAAATTTTTTTAAGTCAATATGGACTATCTCCTGGAAAAATGCCCGAGATCCATTTACAAGTTAAGGTCTTCTAGATATCGCGCAGAGGTTGCACAGAAAAGGAATGTTCGCAAACCACACAATTAAATCTTCTAAGAGTAAATGTTAGCAAAACAGAAGCAGGTAAGAACCTAACTTACAATGTGACCTGTCGGGCACGCTTCTGTGCCGTGTCAGCGAGAACGAGACCCTGGATCGGCCATCCGGAGCTAACTCGCCCGCGCGCACTGTCCTGGGCTCCGCCCGCCTGTGCACTGCAGGCACACCGGTGGCAGCTGTGGGGCCCGCGGAAGGAGGCGGCCCACGAGGATGAGCTTCCTTCAACACGATGCTCAGCGTGACCCTGTCTCTGATATTCACGCTGGGGCCACATAAACAGGAATCAGGAACAATGGCTACTTTTTTCCATTTGGGAAAATGCTTGATGAAGCTTTCTTTCCTGTCTCCATGTAATGTAGATCTAAATAAGACACCTAAATCATCCGGGTCCTTCTCACTGATTAGGATTCCAGTCACCCTGAATTCACTTGTCCTTTCTAACATGCACGGTTGGCTGAGGTTACAACATGCTTAAATGCTGTCGTGCTCACAAAGTCACAAATGACCAATGTCAACAGCACTGTAAAGTTTATAAAATGCCTCAAGTGTCAGGTCATTAAGAGGTACATACTCTGGAGCGAAAACCGGACAAAATTTGCAATAAAACTGGTACAACTTGGAAGAGGTGGCCCCTTCTTCCTAAGCAGCTATCGCACATGAAAGGCGACCCCCAAACTCCTTTCCACATGGCACCTCCGCCGGCCCGTCCACCACGCCGTCCCTGTGGAAATGGAGCAGAGCGGAGGCTCGGCGACCAGCATGTGATCCCGCAGCTGTGGCAGGGACCGCACTCCCAGCCTGGCGCTCTGCCCTCTCCCGTGGACCAGAGGCACCCACAGCTGCCGCCAGCACACCCACTGCCTGCTGGGAGGGAGAGTCTGGGTGTAAGAGAGTGGAGCGATATCGCAGGGAAAACCGGCTTCGAGATGGCTGTGGAGGCAACAAAATCGGACAAGCTCTCGGGTTGCTCAGGAGAACACTGTTCCATTGAGGTTTGTGATGAGGGCAGGCAGGTGCTGTGCTTGCAGACAAGCATCAGAGCAGCACACAGTAGATCTTTCGGCAACCCCCAAGGTCACTGCTGTGACCTCCCTGTGACAGATGGATGCCCAGGCAGAGAGGCGTGGGACCAGCCGCTCCAGGCCGCACAGCGGGGTGGAGGTGGAATGCAGGTACACAGCCGGGCTGTCTGCAGACAGTTAGTACAGAGAGACATGCTGATGTCTTTCACCACGAACAATGACTTCTGTGTGTATAGATCCAAAATAAAGAAATCCTGTCAGTAAAATATGACATAGTCATATGCATCAAAATACCAAATATCTTCAGAAAAAATTGTCTAAAATTTATCAGAAAAAAGTGATCAGTGAAATATAGAAGTTTAAAGTCAACTAGAATCCAACTTCAAAGATGGAGTTAAGTTGTTATCAGCTTAAAGTAGACTATGATAAACAAGAGAAAGAGGAAGGAACCTGAGCACACCAGTAAAGAACACCACTGAATCACAAGTAGGGCAAGAGAGGAAAAAAAAAGTAATAAAAAGAACAGAAAACAATTAAAATGGCAACATTAAGAGTATATCTATCCATAATTACTTTAAATGTAAATAGACTAGATGCTCCAATCGGAAGATACAGAGATGCTGGACGGATTAGAAAAAGAAGAAAGAAGACCCCACGAACCAACTCTGCGCTGCCCTCCAGAGATTCACTTGGCCCTGAAGACTGAGGGGCAGGGCTGGAGAGGGTGCTCCCTGCACACGGAAAGCAAGAGAAGTTGGGCCGCTCTTCCCACAGCAGACAGGACAGACTGCGAGCCGAGGGCAACACTGGGGGGCAGAGGGTGCCCCTGTGTGACAGTAAAGGGCTGATTCATCAAGACGACAGAACACCCGCAGTGTCTGTGCCCCTGCACGGGGGACTCTGAACATGGGAAGCCACAAACACAGCTGAGGGAGAAGCAGACGGCAACACAGTAACTGCAGCGGGGGACTTACTTATGACCACAGAGACCAGCCAACGGGGAAAGACCACCATTGGGCTTCAGCCGCGGCTTAGACCAGAAGGACCACCGACAGCACGGAGCACAACTCCCCCAGCAGCGGGAGAGACGCCCTTCTCGGGCACGCTGGAGTGCTCGCCAGGACAGGGTGGGTGCTGGCCACAGCCAAGTCTCAGTGAGATTGACAAGCAAACCTTCTCCAGCATCCTTTAAGGCCACATTGGCATCAACCTAAAAGCCGGCTATAAGAACACTGGAAATTTCACAAATACGTGGAGATTAAATGACATGCTAATAAACCACTAATGGGTCAGCAAAGCAAGCAGAAGAGGAATTTTAAAAAACTATCCTGAGACCCATAAAAATGGGAACACAGCACACTAAAGCTTATTAGATGCACAAAAGCAGTTCTAAGAAGGACCATTCACAGCAATAGATGCTTACATTAGGGGAAAAGAGCTCGTGTGACTTACCCTTACACCTCAAGGAAGCAGGAAGAAGAACAGCCAAAAAGTTCGTAGGAGGAAGGAAATGAAGATCAGAGCAGAAACAAATGAGACAGAGATTGAGGAAAAAACTGGAACCATGAAACTAAGACCTGCTTTTTGAGAAGATAAACAAGAGCAAACACCCAGCCAGACTAACCAGGAAAAAATAGAAGAGAAGAAGATACATGGAGACTGACTACTCCCGGTGGCACCACAGAAACACAAATGACCATAAGAGACTGTGGTGACCGACTGCATGACAGACGGGGCGGCCTGGAAGAAACGGACACGTTTCCAGAAACACGCGGCCCGCCTGCCCGGAGTCCCCCAGGAACAGGAATCCGACCGACCAGCTGCTGGTAAGAAGCGTGAGTCGGCGATCGCAATCCCCCGGCAGATGGAAGTCCAGCACCGGGTGGCTGCACTGGTGAACTCTGCCACATACTTGAAGACCCGGCACCAACACGCCTCAAGCTTCCCCTGCAGACTGAAGAGGAGGGACGTTTCCCACTACCTCATGGGGTCCACTCCGCCTCGCTGCCCAGGTGAGGCAGGGCCGACACCCTGTCGCAGGCGCGCGCAGAAACGCGCCACAACATGTTAGCGAACTGAGTTCCACCACACAGAGGATCGCACCCCGCGACCGAGGGGGACTCGTTTCAGGGACCTGTGGCGTCTGCAAGTCCACGCGATGCACCGGCTAAGTGTTCTCGACGATGACAGCACGAGGCCCCTGAGAGTCTCCAGGTGAGAACAGCGGCACCTGAGCTGCAGCGTCGCCTGCGGCCGATGAGCGACAAATTCTGTCAATCCCTCGAGTCAGGGAGGCTTCCCAGTCCCTTGTCCTTCGTCAGCTGTGGGGGTGACTCTGGGACCCCACGGACACCAAGTCCGGAACGCTCACACCCCTCCTGTAAGACAGAACGATGCAGGGTTGGCCCTGTGTCTACACACTCCCAGCCCCAGAAGGAGGCCTGTGGGCCCGGAGGGGACACGGGGGGTGACCACAGTCACGCGTTGGCTCAGGGGACACAGTGCCTGTGATTCCCCACTGGAAACTCAGACTAGGGCAGCTCAGGTCCCTCGGCCTCCTTTCCGGTGACTTAGAATTGCTGAAGTACCTGAAAATCCAACTAGCAAAATCACACACCATTCATTTAGGATCCAAGGAAATAATCTAAGATCTAAGGGTCTTAGAATTTTTACAGCAGATATTAAATAAGTGTTTTTTATACTCTCTTTAAAAAAATATACACATTTGATGTTGCCAAAAAACAGTAAGAACAAGGATTAGACAACCCTCAAAAGTCAGTGGCAGTTTTTTCTCCTTGCCTTTGTAAAATGTGCATATACAAAGTGTTAAACAATTTAAAAAACACTGAAAAGTTTAAGGTTTTGGATGACAGTCAAGATGGGTTCCAATCAGACTCCTTAAAAAAATAAAATACATCTCAACTAAGTCACAATGAAAATGTAAACACCAAAAAATGGACAGAAAATAAGCACAGCTGGCTGCAAAAAAATTAAGGTAAACAGGGCCTTTTAAAGCTTTCCGTGAAGCTCAGAAGCCACAGAAAGGATTTCAGAACTCTGCCCATCTGACCAAAGTTAACGTTTAGTTGACAGGTTTGGCAAAGGCACTGTGACGAGGGGAGTGTCATCACTGGGGGACCCCAGAGGTGGCTGCATCAGAACAGCCTGCACTGTCTTTGAAGCTATTCTGTACACACAAAATTATTCCAAAATAAAATCTGATGGCATAAAGTGTTTTCTTAAAAAAAAAAATACCTTCCATGGGCAAAGTCAAAATAGAAATGATAACCTTTAATATGCAAAAAGTTCTTACAAATAAATAAGGAAAAGACATAACCTGGTAGAAAAACACGCAAGCATTTTCACTAAGGAATCACGAATGATCCAGAAACATCAGGAAGGCTGTTCAGCATCCATTACAATACAATAATCTAAAATAACGAGGACAATCCAAACACATCTAAATGTTTAATTCCACTCATCAGAATTTATTCTCCAGAGTTGCAGAAGTATACAAAGACATCTGTATAAAGATATTCACAATGAATAATTAATGTTACCTGAAAAAGCTCCAAAGCACACAACAAAGACCCCCACCCCCCGAAAAGAAAAACCAGGATAAATGGGAACATATATTGGTGGGATGTGTTATTAAAGGCGGTGCTGAGGACCAGAGCACTGTTGGTTCATCATTTAGACACACGTGTGCGTGTGCAGCACGCGCACACAGGAAAACCCGAGGCCCTCACTGGAAGAAACCCACTACCTGGGTCTTATTAGATGGCTCAGCCTCCGCCCAAATTGCCACAGGTGATTGGCAACTGTGTTTCCAGACACTTTCCCACACCCGGCCAAGCAGCTGAACACGAACACCCGCCGCTCACTGGAAGGACTTCCGAGTTACTTTGTTACAGTGCATTCCCACTCGCCAGCTGAGTTACTTTGTTACACTGCATTCCCACTCGCCAGCCTCCAGCGCAGTCAGTGCAGTCAGTGAGTCTCCAGGCTGCTCGGCTGGTGACTCAACTGTGAATTCCCAGCGACTGGAGAGCAACGCGGAGCTCACAAGGAGGACGGCGCAGGAACAGCTGCCAACCGCCCGCAAGACACCTGGTTCCTCCAAGTCCGGCTGCTTCGGGAGGGAGGTTTCGACTAATGCGACTGATTAAATTCAAACGGAGGTTTTTGTATGCCAACTGATTTAAGTTAATTTCCTTGAATTATATCTTTTCTGAAAAATCACCTTCATGTGTTAATCGAAGATTTGAAGGAAGTGTTAGGAGTACACATAGTAATTACAGAATTACAGGTTTCCCCTAACAGAGTTTCACTGAAATTGTACGTTCATCTTAGAATTAAGGACTCCTAACGTAATTTGATTTTAACAAATCCCAAATAAAAATTTAACTGGAAGGTAAATGAAAGTCCTTTATTTAAAACTCCCATTATCTGCACCATTAAAACAAAACAAAACAAAACAAAACAAAAGCACGCCACCACCGAGGTGCTGAGCAGGGTTTCGATGGGTGCATCAATCCCAGATGCACTTACTGGAGGAAGATTAGAGCTTCATTAAAGCCTGGCAGGGCCAGTAACAATCGTGAGCAAGATGGCCCCCTCGGAGTGTCAGTGGGGTGCAATCATCTAAAACGGAGGGGGGACTTTTAAATGGAAAACTCCTGAACAAGGGCCTGGTGTCCCACTCAGGGCGCACGCATGCATTAAGGGGTTAATTTCTCGTTTGCTCTGACGCACGACTGTAAGAGCAATATTTATATCAGATATTCATCGCTCACCGAGATGATTGATATCAATTTCTCTTCATAATATGACCAGCAAATAAAGCACACGGTGCCTCTAATATATAAAGAAATAGCATGTGACAAGGTTCCCTAAAACACTCCTGCCTGGACCTCACACGCTAAATTGCTTCTGCTGGCCTCGTCCACCTCTCAGCATGGTTGACAGACAAATTGATCGAAACATTGGAAAATAATATGCTTGCAAAATTTCTCTGGGTGAGTTTTCAGTCTTTTGAATTTTTCATACAAGAACAAAATGAAAGATTGCCTCCTTGATTTTCCCTCCATTATGCGGCCCATCTCATGTACTACAGGAGCGCACAATACTTCAAACAGCAGCGGCGTGTTGTAAACAGAATGGGAACATTTGTCATGAAACGCCCAGGCCGGGCGGGGCTGGGAGTCTGGGCAGCGGCCGACCGGCCCTGCAGACTGCATTGTTCGCTGATAATGAATTCATACATTTGGAGTTGCCCGAGGGCCTCTCGTTAGACGTGGGGGTGTTTATTACAGGAAATACTGCCTGTATCATTTAAGTAGGAAGAAGGCTGGGTGATTTGATTAGAAATGTTGACAGTTGAGGTGTGTAAAGAATGCCATTCACTCGCATGTTCCAACTTCGCTATTAGGGTCCTTCATTTTTCATGACTTTCTCGAAGCCCCCTCTGAACTGTGGAACTGGGGGGCCGCACAGAACTTTCAGCAGAGCGCACTGCGCACGCTCACAGCCCGCCTGTGTCTCCGCACGCTCGGGACTCTCAGGTGTACAGTGCCGTGCGTCCCAGGGAAACAGATGATGGCCAAAGCGACATGCTCGGTCCCGTGTGACCCCGGGTGGGGGGGAAACTCAGAACAGCCCTGTGCCCCCTGCACAGACGTGTCTGCCCGGGGACGGCTGCAGTGGCTGCGCCCCAGACCCGAGGGCTCCCGCAGAATTTTCAAATTAATGTCTGTAGTGTTACAGCGCGGGCAGCGTCCTCATACATTTAAATTTACACCTCATGAAAATTCTTATTAACTAAATTTTCCCCTCAATACTTGCAGGTCAAGAATCGATGAATAGTCAATTTTTTTCAGTCAAAATTAAACAAATCATAAAAAATGGCATAATTTCCAGCATTGCAGATTAGATTTAGTAGGTAATATATGCCAGATATGAAAAACAGAACTCATTACGCTGCACTAAAATAATTTTCACCGCAGTATTTTTCTTCACTTCATCAGCTCCACCAGTTGTGGTCAGTCCATGACAGTATTTCACCAAGTAACTCGGTTCACGAGCAGACCTGCAGGACCGGGGCCCGAGGCCCCTGCGCGGGAGGTCGCCTTGGCCGGAGACGCTAACTCTGCCCCAGCACCGAGTGCCTGGCGCCTGCACACCACACCCCTCAGCGGGCTGCCACCGGGCTGCCACCCTGGAGCAGCCGGACCAATGGCCCGGGTGCAGAAGACTGGCCACCCCGCCAGCAGGAGCCACGGACACCAGGGCGTCCGATGGATTTCCTTCCCCAGATGAAAGTCTGAGTTAAGAATACTAAGTGACATCATAACGCCCTTTGTTCCTGCGCAAAACCGTCAATTTGTGCACTGGGTGGGCTCCAGTCTGCAGTGACAGGAGACTGGTGATGATGTCCAAATTGAGCGCAGCCCGTGGGGGTCGGTGCGTGGGGCGCGAGGAGGGAGGGGTGCAGCCGGGGGATGGAGTGACTCGGGGAGAGACACGGAGGTGCCCCGCCCCCTGCCACCCCTCCACGGACAGGAGGTGTGGTTCGGCACCACTGCAGGGGTGTCTGCACTCACGGACAGCGAGTGGCGCCGGCTGGGGGGGACAAAGCTGCGCTCCCGGCACCGTGGCTCTCGTGACCGCAGGGAAGAACGAGGAAACCCGAGTGAGTGCCTGTCGCCTTTCAAAGCAAAAGGTGCGTGGGAACCTGAGTGCACGCTTCGGGGGGCTGGGGGGGCAGCTCTGAGCGCCGAGCGTTCCTGCTGAGAGCGGATGCTGTGGGGCACAGGCAGGCCTACAGCATCCTTCCTGGTACTGGACGCCCTGCCTGGCGCCAAGTGCCCTGCCCGGCACTGACCTCCTCGTCACGCTTCCCTGTGGCCCGACCACTTTTAGTCCCCCGTCCCACGGGGCTGAGCAGAGGTGACAGTGGAGGGGTTAACTCCTTGCTGTCTAAGCCAGGGCCCAGGAAGACTAGAGGTAAGTCAGGGGCGCCCCCGGGGCAGCAGGGGCACATCCCGCTGATGCAGAAACACTGCAGGAAGACCAGCCTTGCACTTGGGCGAGAGAGGCGGGTACTACATGAGCCTCGAAGACAGGCCCCTGCCTCAGGGCAGGCCTGTGCTGGGTTCTCCTTGAGTCATGCAGAGCCCACACCAAACAGGATGAGCACAGCTGCTGGCGTCACTGTGATGGCCACTGCGACTGCTGCCGCCCGCAGGTCTGGGCCCAGGGGGCTTCCGGACACTCGAACACCTCGAAGCAGGCACAGGGCTGCATGACCCTGTAGCCCCGGAGCTCAGGGACCACGAAGACAGGAGAGAGCCTAAGGCAGCAGCCACGCAGCAGCCACAATGACGAGACACGAATGCCACATGTGAGCAGTGGCCTGCAGAACATGGATGGCATCTTCTGACATAAGAGACGACAGAACGCATGGAAACCCGGACCCCAGGACACACTCTGCCCGACAAGACAGAGAGGAGGCCCGTGCAGGGTGCCATGGCCCCTGGTGCCTCCTGTCAAGGGGTGGACCTGGCAGAGGGGCGAGGAGAGCCAGAGCCTGGGCCGGGCGTCACCTCACCCCTGAAACCCCTGAAAAGGGCTCTGCAGGGGCCCCAGGGAATTAATTCCCCCTGGAGTGGCTCCATGAGGTCATCTCCCGGGCTCTCCTGACCCCTGGGGACTTTTTAAAATGACTTAAAAAAAATAGTCCCAAAATTGCTCAATGGCGAATTCTTAGAATTTCTCCCAAAGCATTTCAGACAGCCTACAGCTTTTTTTTTTTAACTATCACACAATCAAGTTTTTTCACCTGGTGGACTCTGTGGAAATGTCTGGTTCTCTCAAACCCCAGGACGGCCGTCCTGCGCAGGACTCCACAGGAGGCCTCCTGACAAGGAGGGACGCCCAGACAAAGAGGCCCGTGGCCCTGTGACGTGACTATTGTCCTGCTTCGTAAACCTGTCCCTGTCAGCATGGCACCCAAGTGACACTTCAGACCTCTGGACTAACATTATAATCAGAGCCATTAAGAAAAAAACAAAAACAAAACCCTGAAGTGCATGCGAGAAGCCTGGGGATGCGGTGCCAAGTTCAGCCTCTGAGGGGCCACCCGAGCCTGGGAGCGGCGTGGGCGGAGGGCCCCCCGCGGCCGCGCCCCTGAGCCCGTCCGGACGACTGGCTGGCCGCCCGCCCGCAGCCTCACAAGTGCAGGAGGCATCCGCTCCGAACGTTTGTTTTGTTTTCATGAGCCTTAAACAGCGCGCTGCTTAACACCCCGGAAAAGCTGCCGCCCGGCAGAGCCGCAGTCTTAAGTTAGGAGGGACAAATCCGAGAAAACCTCCACAATTGGGCTTCCATATCTCTGAATTGGTGTTTCAATGACAGATGTTTGCCGCGGCAAAAACCTCTGTCAGAACAAAATTAGGTGATCTATCATTTTAAGATATGGTCTTCATATACTGTTTACTCGAAGATATCACTTGCCTCAAGCCAATTTTGACCAGGAACATTTTGTGATATGGAAGTGATTTGTATATCATCATTTTTGTGATAAATGTAGCCCTTGAACACAAAATAACCCACATTCCACAGTATTACCGTTCAAACTCCTGCGCCAGTAAATCTGTGCGAGTGCTTTTATTACCGCGAAGACGCCGGCCCGGACTCCGGCGGGCTTCCCGGGGACGCGCTGCCGCTTGCCTGCCTCGGACCCGGGACCGCATTTCCGGCCCGTGCTCGGGGCACCCCAAACCCGCCCTCCTCCTGGGGTTTCGGAGCCTCCTAGGGGACACGGAGCTCTCCTGAGAGCTGTGACAGGGGAGACGCTTGGTGGCCCTTGCTGAGCCCCCGTGTCTCACCAGTAGGCACGCATTGGGTTGAATAAAGCTGTTAGCTACCCAGAGACCCCTCCTCCCGGGCCCCTGGTGGGGACACAGGCCGCAGGGGAGAACAGGGCAGACCTCCGTCTGGTTGGACTCGCAGCTGGCCAGGCCATAGGCGTGAGCGAAGGCCCCAGGGCTCCCTGGAGGTTGGTCCTCGAAGGGCATTTGGTACTGAGAGGCAGGGAGGGAGGCATTTCCGAGGGGCCCTGGGTCAGCCGCAGTGAGGAAGGAGAACACCATGAGTGAATTGGAGGAGAGCATGGGGCGGGCGGAGGTGACGGCTGGCAGCCAGGATGAGAAGTGCAAACAAAGCAGAGCAAGAAGGCAGGTGTGAGTGGTGCTCAGGCTCGGTCGGGATGGGGGCTGCTGGACAGAGAAGAACCTGGGTGGAAGGGCGTTTGGAGAGATGGAAAGATGGAGGGATGCAGGGATGGAGGGATGCAG
>PVIA01007946.1:0-77129 GCA_004024845.1 Tonatia bakeri
TATTATTACTTATTATTATATTACTTTCCATGTAAGCAACTGCAAAACCACTTTTGCCCCACCCTGTATATTATTTAATAAATATACGATTCATTTAAACACTGGTCATATTTATAACATCTGTGAGTGAGGTAACACAGCAAACTCTCAGCATTCAGGATTTGACTTTAGCTTTCTTAACTATTTATGAGCCCTACGGTATAGTTTTGTTGAGATACAGGCTTGAGTGCTACGCATCATAAAGCCGGCGTTGGGGAAGTCAGTTGGCTGATGAGTACATCTCACCTGTCCGGACAACAGCATTTGCACTTCCCTCACTTCTACTTCACGTTTTGCTGCTCATTGTTATTTACCTGACAACTATGATAAAATGGTTTATACACATGCATACACATGCTTTGTTTCTTTGTGAAACACTCCAAGGAAAAAGCACGATTTTTTTTAAGATTTTATTTATTTATTTTAGAGAGATGGGGAAGGGAGGGAGAAAGAGTGGGAGTGAAAGATCAATGTGTGGTTGCCTCTAGCACACCCCATACTGGGGATATGGCCTGCAACCCAGGCATGTGCCCTGAGTGGGAATCAAACCGGCGATGCTTTGGTTCACAGGCCTGTGCTCAATCCACCGAGCTACACCAGCCAGGGCCGGGGGAAAAAGCACACTTTATAAAGGTAATGATAGTGAGGTGATCCTAAGAAAACAGTGCTTTTAAGTAGAAAAGTGGAAAGTAAATGAAGAAACTAGATGTAATAGTAGCAGTTGCCATAAAATATGCAAAGAATTTGAGATCCCTTCCATATATCAGGTCATTTGTGTAGTAGAGAATTGCATTTTCAGCCTATGAGAACTTGTTGCATTTGATTATTTCACTATATATCGATCATTTCATTTATGAATTATTTTAAAATTACATAATCAAAGCTCCGTGTGTCTCAGGTAGTGCAGTTGTCTGCCATGTTGAAATAACGAATTAATATTATTCTGAACATAACTTTGCTTATGTTTATATTCATTTGATAACGTCCAGTTTTACAAAGTAGGAATGACATAGTTAGGAGCTTTTATATAGAACTTATTTTCCTTCACTTGGAGCTGTAGTGAAATCAAATTCATTTTCTTTGGTACATGGCTTTCTCAAACAGTAAAATTTGAGTTGAGTTGCTGGTGCTGTGCTATTCTGAGGAATTTTCTCTCCCCAGATGTGTTACCTGTAAGGGATACGTTCCAACACCCCCATAGATAGAACCGAGCCCTATATAGGCTATGTTTTTTCCTGTACATACCTAATATGAAGTTTAATTTATAAATTAGGCACAGTAAGAGATTAACAACCATAACTACTAATAGAACAATTATAACAGTATCTGTAATAAAAATTGTGTGTGGCCACTCATTTCAGGGGTCCCTGCTGAAGTCTTTGTACAGGCTCAGGGCCTTCTGGTGCAGCACACTGTCATCATTTGGAACACTTTTCTGTTCATGTCTTCCACCCACAAATTTAATGCCTTTTCCACCTCAGCACTAATGTACTGTGGCTTAACTTTTCAGTGTGAAGTGTAACAACAAAACCAACATGAATTTCTTTTTTCCTGCTTCACAATTTCACAAATAGAAGAGTTGTTCTTACCATAGATCTTAGCAACTTAAGCATATGATTTTTTTTCTTTGTTAAATTGAGAACTTTCACATTTTCACTTAAGGGAAGCACTTACCAGCTTCCCTTTGGTTTACCGGCTTGTACAGTTTACAAGACACTCCTGTGCACATTAACCCTATCTGAATTGCCAATATCACTGCTCTTGCACTCTGGGGCCATCACTACGTAAAGTAAGGGTGACTTGGACACTAGCACTGCAGCACTGTGACGGCCGATCTGATAACCAGAATGGTGGCTAAGAGGCTAACGGTGGGCAGCACACGTGGCGTGGATATGCTAGACAGAGCAGGACAGTGCAAGATTTCATCAAGCTGTTTAGACAGCACGCAATTTAAAACTTAGGAATTGTTTATTTCTGGAATTTTTCATTTAATATTTTTGGACCATGGTTGACCATGGGCAGCTGAAGCCACAGAAAGTGAAATCATGGATAAGGGGAGACTACTGTATGTACTCCCCTCACCCCCTGAGGAAATTCATAAGGATTATTTCAGTGTTAACTCTTGATTGCTGTTTTATTACTCCAACAAGTATCTCATTTATTTGTTCATTTAAGTATTTAATGAGTGTCTCCTGTGAGCTAGGTATTGTACTAGACTCTAGGGAATCAAAGATGAATCAGACTCAGTGTCTAACCCACGGGAACTCATCTGGTTAGAGAAATAAACATATAATTAAGCTATCCTGTGAAATATGGTATTTTAAAAAGAATTAAATGAGATAATGTATATGGAAAAACTTAAATTTTGCAAAATTAAGATATTTTTCCCCAGCTTATAATGTCTGTCATATCTTAAATGCTTGTTATATTCTTGAAAAAGTTGATGAAGAGCAAAGAGCCATGAAAACATAACATTATAGAGAGGAATTAGTTCAGCCTGGATGTATAGATGGGAGGGGGAAGGCTTCACAAAGGATGTGACTTTTGAGCTGGACTTTGAAATATAAGCAGTTTACGTTGAGAACCGGGAAAGGGGATTGCAGAGCAAGAGACACTATGAGGCATTGAAGTGCTTTAATCTATGTCACCGTATATCTGTAGCCTTGTACAGTTTACGAGACACTCCTGTGCACATTAACCCTTTTGAGCCTCATGACAGCTCCAGGAGGCACATTCATACAGCCACGTGCTCGAGCCTTGGCTAAAACTCAGGTTCTAGGGTATAAGAAAGAGTAACTAGTTACTTTATTCTTTATAGTTTCATGGATGTTGTGATTGATAATACTATTGAATTTCTATTATTACATTCAAAGAATTGTGAAAGAAACATACGTATAATGAAAAATATTCAATTTTTATTTATATAAGCAGATTAACATATTGATATACAAGTTATGTTTTAGATGTTTCAGCAAAAATTAGAAAATACTTAGTATTTCATAGATTTTTTATGATTCAGGTAGTTTTTAAGGATTTTTAATCCTTCTTATACCATTTATGTAAAGAACAGCAGATGTCAATGTGATTCCCCACATTGTTTCTTAAGCTTTCTGCTTCTGCTATAGTTGAACAAATTTGTTGACTTTAAACATTTATTTGTACCAAAATGTTTGGTTAAAATACTTTGCAAAGGGAAAAAAGAGACAAAAATTGCTTCCCCACTTCACCTCGATTTCCTGTCGTGTGCATATTGTATGTGATCGAGACCGTGTGCCACTGTTGAAAGGGTACACAAGCAGGTCAGCGGGCGGAGTAGACATCCCCGAGGCGGACCCACACAGAGTCGGCTGGCCTTTGACAGAGAAGCAAAGACAAGTACTAGGAGAAAAGATAGTCTCTTCAACAAACACATGGTGCTAGATTTCCACTTTCACCTTTGTTTTTCTGTGTTTTCCAAATATCATCTGTAAAATAAAATCTGTTAGCACTAAAACAGATTTTCGTATCCTACTACAGTTTAATTACATTCTGTTAACAGACCTTAGGGTCTCTCTGGTGAACTGTAAGTGAAACAGTGGATCACCATAATGCTTGATGTAAATGATCTGATTAGTCAATGATAACTTCATCAATTGCAGTTTACAAAGGGATCTATTTAAAATTTGTATTATGTACTTGTTTGTTTTCTCAATTCCTTGCTCACACATTTACTTGTCATTTACTTAATCACCTACTCTTAAACTTTAAAAGAAGATTCCAGTTAGGTGCTGTCTAAGTGATTTGCCAAGTTCTGTAAGTGGTGGGTATCACACAAGCTGTAAGTGTGTACATATATATTCCTTTTACATATCTAAGCATTTGTATATATTCTTATTAACAAGTAAGTCTTCATATCACCTCCATTTTACAGATGACAAAACCGAAGCACAGAGGAACTTGCCTAATATCACAGAGCTACCGTATTTTTCGGACCATAAGACGCACCTAGGTTTTAGAGGAGGAAAATAGGGAAAAAATTTTTGAAGCAAAAAATGTGGTAAAATATTTAATAACATAAATAACATACTATTTCACCAATGTAAATGCAAGCAGAGCTCAACAGCAGCATTAACAACCATTATTTCTCCCAAGTGGCGGGGGTTGGGGGGTGCGTTTATAGTCCAAAAAACATAGTTGGCAGACCCAGCATTCACAAAGCCACACACAGTCTGGCTTTCAATCCTTCCGTCATCTTTGACGTTTTCGAAATTCTTAATCATAGGACGTATATAAGATATTTGTGACATTCTTGAAGCTCCTCTTTGTTCCCTGATTCATACAGTAAATTACATTTCCTGGTCCACTGTTTTATCATGAAACTTCAACCTATTAGTTTATAGAATGAGTGTAGAATTTAGTTATTTGTTTATTTTTAAGTATATTTTATTAATTATGCTATTACAGTTTTCCCAATTTCTCCCCCCTTATCCCCTCTCCACCCCCAACCCTCCAGCATCCCTCTTAGTTCATGTCCATGGGTTGTACATATAAGTTCTGTGAATTCTCTGTTTCCTATACCATTTTTAGTCTCTCCCCGTCTATTTTATGACTACCAGTTATGCTGCTTCTTTTCTGTACCTTGCCCCCCATTCCTCCCTTCCCCCTCCCTACTGAAAACCCTCCATGTGATGTCCATTTCTCTGATTCTGTTCCTGTTCTAGTTGTTTGCTTAGTTTTTGTTTTCACTGTTTGTCTTTTCTTTTAGGTTCATTTGTTGATAGTTACGAGTTTGTTGTCATTTTACTGTTCATATTTTTTATCTTTTTCTTAGATAAGTCCCTTTAACATTTCTTACAATAATGGCTTTATAATAATGAATTCCTTTAACTTGACCTTATCTGGGAAGCACTTTATCTGCCCTTCCATTCTAAATGAAAACTTTCCTGGATAAAGTAATCTGGCATGTAGGGCCTTGCCTTTCATGCCTTGGAATACTTCTTTCCAGCCCCTTCATGCCTGCAAGGTCTCTTTTGAGAAATCAGCTGATAGTCTAATGGGAACTCCTTTGTAGGTAACTCTCTCCTTTCTTGTTGCTGCTTTTAAGAGTCTCTCTTTATATTTAATCTTGGGTAACTTAATGATGATGTGCCTTGGTGTGTTCCTTTTTGGGTCCAACTTCTTTGGGACTCTCTGGGCTTCCTGGAGTTTCTGGAAGTCTATTTCCTTCTCCAGATTGGGGACGTTTTCCTTCATTATTTGTTGAAATAAGTTTTCAATTTCTTGCTGTTGTTCTTCTCCGTCTGGCACCCCTGTAATTCAGATATTGGAACATTTCAGGTTGTCTCAAAGAATCCTCAGCCTCTCTTCATTTTTTTTAATACTTGTTTCTTCATTCTGTTCCAGTTGGATGTTTATTTCTTCCTTTTGTTCCAAATCGTTGCTTTGAGTCCTAGTTTCCTTCCTGTTGCTGTTGGTTCCCTGAATATTTTGCTTTATTTCATTTTGGGTATCTTTCATTTGTTTTTCTTTTTTTGACTCAATCGGTTCAATGAGCAATCAGTCCATTTGGTCCAAGCTCAATCAGTTCTGTGAGCATTTGGGTTTACTAGGGCTTAAAATTCTCCATCAGGTAGGTTGGCTATCTCCTTATCGCTTACCTCTGTTTCTGAAGCTTTGCTCTGTTCTTTCATTTGGGCCATATTTCTTTGTCTTGGCGCACCGGTCTGGTTTTTCTGTTTGACTGTTTCTTTAATTCTTTGGTTGTCAGAGCTCCATGCAGTTTGATTTTCTGGCATTTCTGGTTGTTTATTGCTTTCAGATTGGTTGTTATCCTCCTTTTGGTTGTGTGAGGAAGTGAAGGGTTTCTACCTATGCTTTCGTCTTGGCTGGAACTCTCCTGTTTGTTTATTTTTGAAGTGTTAGCTATATGACTTTCAGTGTTACGTTATAATTTGACATCTGTGTATACACGAGAGTGCTCCCCACCAGAATCCTAGTTTCTATTCATCTCCACCTATTTGACCCCCTGTAGCCATTTCACCCCACCCCCTTCTCCTCTGGTAACTCCAATCTGCTATCCATATGTATGAGTGTGTTTTTGTTTTATTTAGTTTAGAAATTCTTTTGAAAAGAAGCATTTGGGAAAATATGCAGGTGTTTATTTGGGTGCCTATCATGCACCATGCACTGGGCTGAGTTTCCCCTCCTTTCTGTTGGGAAGGTACCCCTTTACCAAGGTTAGCTACCTGTAAATTCCTCCCTGAAACGGTTTTGGGGTGGAGCTTCTTTTATTCCAGTGTGTGATGCATAAAGACAGACACTTCACAGATCGAGGGAACACTTGGTTTCTTTATTCAGATCCCGAAGCAGGATAAACAGATTTGGTTTAGTTTCCCAAAGAAGGAAGGAACTTTCAGGTGTAAACAATTACTACTTATGGGTACCTGAACTGTATTTGCCTGTCCTGTCTTAACAAGTTGGTTGTAATTCTTAAGCTTAGAATAGGCAATAGTGACAACTTTTGAGCTATCTAGATTAAAGAAGTTTCATTTATTTATGCTGACATTAAAACTGTTCTGATTTTAAGCTTCTCTGTGAAAGAAGTATGTTTAAGCCAACAAATAAAAGTAAGATGAAAATTATATATGTGGATAAATTAAACTTATTTCAGATTCCAGAATCTTCTTCAGATGCTTTCAGAAGTCTGGGTATTCTGTTTAATAAATGGCTGGAAAATTAATCTACCTAGAAAATATAGAAAAGTTAAGTACAAGTTTTAAATGTGCTTTTACTGATTCCAGAATTTGAATTTCTTTTTATTGCAGCTCAGATCGTCTGATAGAAGAGACAATAAGGTAGGAATATTTTTTTGCTTTACTTTATTTTAGTTTTTTTGTTTGCACATAAATGAACAAATCAGGTTAACCTTGTAATTAAAGTTAATTCACCCCCCTTAAAGATGAGACTTTAATAACATCATAATGTATTTTTATTATATCTTCCCCTTACAAGAGACATTTGAAGCCCAAAATATTTGTTTCCAGAAATACTAGAATTAGGCTATTTTACCTAGGTTGATTTTTCTGATTAATTTATATTCAGTTTTTTCAGCCTCCATCTTTTTATTCTCATTTTTTAATGGAAAACAATCTTAAACATGTCATTTGGCAAATGTCTTATTTATACCATTTATGTAGACTTGGTTTGAATAGCTGTAGAAAATATGCGCTGGGAATATTTAGTATTATCTTTAGTAACATTGAAGTCATTTGTTGCTTCAGGAAGGGACATTTATTTTTTGGTTTGACCTGCTTAATTCTCTAGGTTTAACGAATTTTTAAATACCTATTTTATGACAGCAAGAAAGTAAGTTAGCTAGGTGTGGTCTCTGCACCTTGGGATTCAGTAGTGTCTGAGCGTCGCTTTGCGGGAAGGGTAGATTGGAGCGCATGGCAGCGGGGATGACACTGGTGTCCTTGGTGTGGTGCTCGGGTGCTTTACCTGCTTTGCTGTGTTTAATCTCCTCAGTAACCTATGAGATAGACACTGATCAATTAAACGTCTATTTCCGAAACAAAAAAGAAATTAAGATGAGTGGCATACCTCTGGCCACATGACTAATAAGTAGTGTTGGAGAATCTGCGTCCCTCTAACTCCAGCGCCAGGGCCCTGTCTAAACCACTCCTGCACTGGCCATCTTGGTGGAGGAGTACACGCTTTGGAGTGCGATTTGCTTTGAACCCTGGCTGCGCTATTATTAGACCTCTGCTGAAGAGTAAATTACCTGGGGCCTCCATTTTTATTATGTGTTTAAAAACATGGGATTGATAGGAATACCTGCCCTAGAAGATTGTTGTGAAGATTAAAGAAAATATGAGTCAAGTGGCTGGTACAGTGCCTGGCCAGTACTAGGTAATCTATAAGTGGTAGCTTATTTTTTTTTAATATATTTTATTGATTATGCTATTACAGTTGTCCCATTTCCCTGCTTTATTCCCCTCCACCCTGCACACCTTCTCCCACCCACATTCCCCCCCTTTAATTCATGTCCATGTGTCATACTTACAAGTTCTTTAGCTTCTACATTTCCCATACTATTCTTGCCCTCCCCCTGTCTATTTTCTACCTACCATCTATGCTACTTATTCTCCCTACCTTTTCCCCCTCTCTCCTCCCACTCCCCTGTTGCTAACCCTCCAGGTGATCTCCATTTCTGTGGGTCTGTTCCTGTTCTAGTTGTTTGCTTAGTTTGTTTTTGTTTTTGTTTTAGGTGTGATTGTTAATAATTGTGAGTTTGCTGTCCTTTTACTATACATGTTTTTTATCTTCTTTTTCTTAGATGAATCCCTTTAACATTTCATATAAGAGCTTAGTGATGATGAACTCCTTTAACTTGACCTACTCTGGGAAGCACTTTATCTGCCCTTCCATTCTAAATGAAAACTTTCCTGGATAAAGTAATCTGGGATGTAGGTCCTTGCCTTTCATGACTTGGAATACTTCTTTCTAGCCCCTTCTTGCCTGCAAGGTCTGTTTGGATAAATCAGCTGACAGTCTGATGGGAACTCCTTTGTAGTTAACTCTCCTTTCTTGTTGCTGCTTTTAAGAGTCTCTCTTTATATTTAATCTTGGGTAACTTAATGATGATGTGCCTTTGTGTGTTCCTCCGTGGGTCCAACTTCTTTGGGACTCTCTGGGCTTCCTGGACTTCCTGGAAGTCTATTTCCTTTGCCAGCTTGGGGAAGTTCTCCTTTATTACTTGTTCAAATAACTTTTCCACTTGTTGCTCTTCCTCTTCCTCTTCTGGTACCCCTATAATTCAGATGTTGGAACATTTAAAGATGTCCTGGAGGTTCCTAAACCTCTCCTCATTGTTTGACTTCTTATTTCTTCATTCTTTTCTGTTTGGTTGTTTCTTTCTTCCTTCTGGTCCACTCCATTGATTTGAGTCCCAGTTTTCTTCCCATCACCTTTGGTTCCCTGTGCATTTTCCTTCATTTCACTTACTGTAGGCTTCATTTTTTTTCATCTTATTTGTGACCAAACTCAACCAATTCTGTGAGCATCCTGATCACCAGTGCTTTGAACTGTGCATCTGATAGGCTGGCTGTCTCTTGGTTGCTTAGTTGTATTTGCTGTGGAGCTTTGATCTGTTCTTCTGTTTGGGCCGTTTTTTGTGTGTGTGTTTTTTTTTGTCTTGTCCACCTGTAATGTATGAGGGGCAGAGCCTTAGGTGTTCACCAGGGTGGGGCAACCCAGTTGTTGGGTTGTGACGCTGTATGTGGGGGCAGGGTCCGAGAAGGAACAATGGCGCTGGCTCTGCTCGCTGTCAGATTTCAGTCCCTTCCGCTGCTTCCCCCAAGCAAACTGGACCCTTCTGATGCTGACTCCCATGTGGGTGGACTTGTGTGCATTCTAGGACCCCATGAGCCTCTCCAACAAACTCCTCTGTAAGGCTGGGAGTCTCTCCCAGCACCTCAGCTCCCACAGGTGTTTTCAATCAGTGTTTTGAGGCTTTATTTCCCTGCGCTGGGACCCTGGGTTGGGCGGTCTGTCTCACTCACCAGTTTCGCCTGGTTTATCTACACTCAAATGTGGGACCATCTGGTCAGCCACCACCGGTGTGCCCAGGGTCCACCCGCTGCCGCCTTGCGCACTGGGTGCCACCACTTTTTGTGCCTCGACCCCTCTCCACCTGGCCATCTGATTCCGCCCCACCTACCTGTCTGGATGAATGTGTCTATTTTAACTCCTTGGTTGTCTGACTTCCATACACTTCAATTTTCTGTCAGTTCTGGTTGTTACTTTGTTTCTAAATTGTTGTCCTTATTTTGGTTGTGCAAGGAGGCACAATGTGTCTACCTACGCCTCCATCTTGGTGGGAAGTTCAAATAGTAGCTTATTATTAATACATTATTTTTACTTTTTATTTGATACCATTTCAGATTTCTGAAGACTTCCAGTAGTACAAAGGATTCCCGTGTACCCTTTACTAGATTCCCCAAATGTTAACATTTTGCTACATATGCTTTTTCACGATTTTTTCCCTAAATTACTTGAAAATAAGTTGTAGAAATGATGCCTGTTTACCCCTAAATATTTCAGTGTTCTTATCCTACATACATTGATATGGACTCATGGATTCTTATTTTATTCAATGGGTTATGATGTTTCCATTATTTAATAGTAATCTTAATAAATTATAATTTTTTATAGTACACAGTTTTACATCTCAGAATTTTGTTTAAATTGTATGCACTTGGGTTTTCCATCTGAATTTAGGTAGTTTTTACAGAACTGCCTGCTTGTCAACTAGAGGATCTCATTGTGACACTTCCTTTCCCTTTCATCAGCACACGGAGTCAGATCCCATTTTGGCACAGATTTTAGTTTAGGCCTATAGCTCTTTTCCTTTTTTTCTTCCTTTTATTCCCTCCTCTTTCTGCCTGATCTTCTAGGGCCAGGCTGCCTTAATCAAGCTTTTAAATTCAACACAGGCCTATTTAAAGGTTGGTTTATGAGTAAAAAATTTGGAGTGCCTCATAGGATGGGAACATTTGAGAACCATTGAATCACTGCTATTATTTTGCTAATTAAAAAACAAAAAAAAGTATCATTAGAAGGTCTCTTATTTCACTAGTGCCCTTTGTGTCAAAATATGATAGGTATCACTTTAAATTTCACTGAATATAAAGCTAGTTATGATTACTTATGAATGATAATATTACTTATGGGTGATTTTTAAGTGTCAAATAATTATTTTTACATATTCTGTATGTAAAATTTTTTTCTTTTGGAAATACATTTTAAAAGTACACAACTTATTGTAAACTTAAGCATCAATTTATTAAAATTATATTTTAATATTTATATATTCTTTAGCTTTAACTGTATAACTGGTATTGTCTTTTGTTGAAAAAATATGTGTCTGAGTAGTTCACAAAATAGGTAAGAAAGTTGAGGTTCCAGTAAGCACATCAGTGCTACATCATTTTAAGAGCATTGTATATTATCTGGAGCCTATGTTTTGCTTCTTAGTATTTGGCCCTTGAGATATCAGCAGCCCAGACTTCACTCAGCTTGACTCCAAATGATGATACGGGTGGGAAAGTGTGTCTAGATATACTTTGTGTGGTACTGGAAGTCATGCATATTCCACAAAAGAATAACATAATGTATGGTGATGATATCCATTCTCCAAGGAATACAAAGTGCTCTGCAGAAATTATTTTTTAATCTTCTCTATCTACTTCTGAGTCAAAGTGCACGGGAGTTGGGAATAGTCTCAGTTTAAAAAACAGAGGCATGAAATGATTCAAAGATTGGCCTCAGATTACTCAGCCCAGTGTTGCATTCTGTTACTTTATGCAAGACCATACGGTCAACTTTGAAATATTCTGTAAAGTAAATTTACTTTAAAACAACCACATTTTAAATGTGTCACATGCTGTCATAGATACGCACTTAAACTGCAAAATGATGAATGAGAACTAATGATGTAAAGGACATTTTTAGTTTGACTCTTACTGTGTTTTTTTGTTTCTTGTTTTTTTAATCTAAAATTCAGTATGTTATAAAGTTGACATTGCCTGCTTCCTTCTCTAATCCTCTTCTCTGAGCCTGGGAGTACTCACCACTTCTGGTCCCGGGATGTTCTTTCACCGTTATCCTAAACTAGTCTCCTTTATTGATCACCTGTTTCTTGGATTTAGTGTCTTCCAACTTCTTAGTTTATTCCCTTATTATAATGCTGGGCCGTGTCCTTTAATAGCCTCCTGAAAGAAAACAGGAGGTGAATTCTATGGACTTCTCCCACACTCACCTCTAGAAATGTCTCTGTTCTACCCATACCCTGGCTCATTGTTTAGCTAAGGTATAGTATTCGAGGTTGGAAATCATTTCGAAATTTTGAAGGCATTGTTTCCAGTATTGCCTTTTAAGTCCAGTGTCAATTAAAATTTCTGGTCCTTTGTATATGATGTGTATTTTTTCTCTCTGAAGGTTTTGGGGGTGATCCCTTTCCCCTGTACTTCTGTTTGTCTTTAACCGTACCGTGATGAGCTTAGTATGCATCTTTTCCAGTCCATTGTGCTGGCCTTTCGGTAGGCTCTGATAATCTGGAAACTCATCTTCAGTTCTTTTTCTTACCTTTTCTGTTTCCACTTACCTGTTTTTCTCCTTTCTGGGAGATGTACTCAATTTGTTGATTTTAGAGTTTCCTGAGCTTCCTTTATTGCCTCTCTTTCCTCAGACTCACTTTTCTGTTTGCTGGTTGGTTTCTTTAGATCTCTGCCCTTTTTGTTAGAGGTTCTCCTCAAATATCTGGTGATTCTTGGCTCATGGTTCATATGTAACAGTGAGGCTCCAAAATCCAGTGATTGGAAGCTCATTCTGTGTGCCCGGTGGTGGGACTTGCTGAGTGCCAGGCCTCACAGCAGGTGGTCAGGAAGGACCTGGCTGTTTCACGGGGGACTTCAAAATGTCAGCACCTCTAGGTCTCTTCTCCTGGACGGGGAGGCAGTCATCTGACCACGTGGTTTGGGGGAGGTAACTTAGGGTCTGATGATTCTTCATACGAATTTTCACAAATTTCCATGTTTAGTCCTGTTCCACACTTCTGCCCTCAGATATACTTGATCCCATGAATTCTTGAGTTTTTCTAGGATCTGGAGAAAACCTTTATTAATCATTACTTGACTCATAGTGGTACTGAGGTGAATAACAGTAGTAGATTTGGTGCTGGTGATGTTATTCCACTGAGGTGGAATTCCTCTAATTTTCTTTATTAGATATTTATATATTATAAAAGTACAGCGTTCTCATTGTAACAGTTTAAACAATTCTGTAAACACATGAGGTTCATCCTGGTAGTGCCCCTCCATTTCTTCCCCTGACATACCCTATGTTAGCTGACTGCTGTGTATCTGATACCTTTCTTACTGTCGTACAAATACACACAAAACTTTTCTTTCCTAAAATTAAAAAAAAAAACTCATACTTACACATTCTGTGGATTGCTTTAATCATTTAGTATATCACATCCCTCCAGGTTAGTAGAATTAATACCAACTCATTGTTTTTAATAACCAAATATTATTTCATATCGTTATACCATAATCTACTAAGCCATTCCAGTGTTAGTTCCAATGTTTTTGTTTTGTCCTTTGCTATTCCAAACAAGGCTTTCTTTGTTCTGTTTTTTACTCTTCCAAATAATGTTTCAATAAGTATCCATTTATATACCTTCTTACACACTTCTGTTTCTTCTTTGCCTTCTCAAATCTGGGGATTTCCGTTTTGATTCACTTGTCGTTTGCTTAGGGTACTCTATCCAGCATTTTCCTGCAATAGGATACCCAGTCTTGCCTGTCCAAAAACGTGTTCCGCCAGTCCCAGATACGCCAGGCCGTTAGAGACCGTGTAGCAGTGACCTGCCGGGTGGTAGTGGGTAGCCCACAGTTTTTCCTCCCTGCACCTGGGGTCACACCAGCCAGAAGACCGTGAACTCTGCTTACAGGTCTCCTGGCTATATGTGGCAGTCTTTGTCCAGCTTCAGGGACTGGGCGCAGTTCAGTCCGTCATTGTGGCCCTGTCTCTTCCCCTGCCCAGGCTCCTCAGAATCACAGTGAAATGCAGGTCTTTGCCTCAGGCTGGAAGAACAATCTAGTCTGCCCTGCCATCAGTCCCCAGGTTCTGCCCTCGCTTGAGAGAGTGGAGCAGGTTAGCCCTCCCTGGCTTTCTGCCCTTGGAAATATCAAGAGAACTTTGGGCATCGGAGGGACTGCCACAGCATTCTACCTTTGTTCTTTATTCCTGCATGGGGTAATTGGGCCACAGATGGGGTCAAGAATTTGTGCCCTGACCATCGGCTTCCCAGAATCTCTTCTGAAGCAACAGGCTTTTTTTTTCTTTTTTAATGTTTCAGATATTTTCAGAATTACTCAAGAATGTTCTATTTCCTGTTGCTTTTTAAAAAATGTTATTAAATTTATTGAGGTGATGTTAGTTAATAGGGTCATATAGATTTCGAGTGTACATTTCTATGGCACATGATCTGTATGTTGCATTGTGTACCCACCCCCTAAAGTCAAATCATCTTCCGTCACTCTATAATCGGCCTCTCATGCCCTGTGCTACCTTCCACTCTCCTTCCCTCTGATAACCACCATACTGTTGTCTGTGTCCATGAGTTTCCATTGTATATCCCACATATGAATAAAATCAAATTATTCTTAGCTTTTTCTGACTGATTTCATGCCGACTTATTTCATGCTTATCCTTAGCATGGTGTTCTCAAGGTCCATCTGTGTTACCACAAGTGGCAGTGTTTCATCTTTTCTTACGGCTGAGTAGTGTTCCATCGGATATATGTATCACATCTCTTTCTCCAGTCCTCTGTCGAAGGACACTTCGGTTGTCTCCATGTCTTGGGCACCGTGAGTAACGCTGCAGCGAACATAGGGGTGCGTAAACCTTTGCAAATAAGTGTATTCAAGGGTTTCAGGTAGATAACCCAAAAGAGGGATTGCTGGGTCATACAGTAACTTTATTTTTAGGGTTTTGTTTTTTTTTAGATTTTATTTGTTTATTTTTAGAGAGAGGGAAAGGGAGGGAGAAAGGGAGAGAAACATCGATATGAGAGAGAAACACCGACCAGTTGCCTCTCCTAGGTGCCTCTCTTGTAGGCATCCCGACTGGAGACCCATCACAGCAACCCAGGCATGTGCCCTGACCAGAAATCAAACCAGCGACTTCTCACTTTATGGGTTGATGCCCAACCAACTGAGCCACACTAGTCAGGGCTCCATTTTTAGTTTTTTGAGGAACCGCCATACTGTTTTCCATAGTGGTTGTACCAGTTTGCATTCCCACCAGCAGTGAATGGGGGTTCCTGTTCTCCACAATCTCTCCAACACTTGTTATTACTTATCTTGTTGATAATAGCCGTTCTAGCAGCTGGGAAATGGTATCTCATTGTAGTTTTGATTTGTGTCTCCCTAATAGCTAGTGAAGTTGAATGTCTTTTCATATATCTAATGACCATTTGTATGTCTTTGGAGAGGTGTCTGTTCAGGTCTTCTGCCCATGTTTTAATTGGATTGTTTGGTGTTGAATTGTATGAATTCTTTATATATTTTGAATATTAACCCCTTGTTGGAGTTGTTGTTTACAAATATCCTCTCCCATTCATTGGTAGCCATTTTGTTTTGCTGGCAGAAGCTTTTTAGTTTGATACAGTCCCATTCACTTATTTTTGCCTTCACTTCCCTTGCTTTTGGGGTCACATTCATAAAATCTTCTCTGTGACCCAGGTCCATAAATTTAGTACCTATGTCTTCCTCTCTGTGTTTTGTTGTTTCAGATCTCTGTTTAGGTCTTTGATACATTTTGAATTAATTTTTGTGCAAGGGGACAAACTGTAATCTACTTTCATTCTTTTGCATGTGGCTTTCCAGTTCTCTCAGCACCATTTATTGAAGAGACTTCTTCTCTCCCCTGTGTGTCTGGCTCCTTTGTCAAAAATCACTTGCCCACATTCCTGTGGTTGCATCTCTGGACTCTCAGGTCTGCTCCACTGGCCTGCGTGTCTGCCAGCACCGTGGTGCGTGTTGCCTGTGCAGGTGGACACTGACCCTGCCCTGTAGAATTTTACTGTCCGGAGAGAGAAGGCTGTTGAAAGTTAATAATCTTGCCATTGAGAGCAAAAAGATATTAACTGAGATTCTTTTTTAAAACATTAAAGTGGTTACATGGAAGAGAGTGTACTCTGCAGTGACTTTTTTCCTTCTCTCTCAAGTTGCTTAATGACCTTTGTCACCTGGCTTAGAAATTTAGCATAATGTTGCATTTGTGTCCTAAAATCTGCTTGGTTGGTTCTCAAGTAGACTTTTGGAACATAATCTTTTCATAAATTGAGGTCTGGTTGTACGTACATTTTATAATATGTTACACTTTTGGTTCTATTTTTATGATTGTAATTCCCTATTTCCCCTTCAACAGTTTTTCCTGATTAAGGATATTGTAGTAGCTGGCCCCTTCTATGACCATTTTAAGAAGCTCTTATAGTATGTGATTTGTCTGTTACTGTCTTATTTTATTTGTTACTTTGAGGGGGGAACACAGGAAATGGCTTACTGCCTTCCCAAAAGATACCAGAGGATAGGAGTGGGGGTGTAGTGGTCATTTAGAAAAAGGACAATGGGAAGGTGACTTGGGAGGTGATTTTTTTTTCCTGCCCAGTGCTTTTCAAGATGACGTTATGCACCTGAGTTTACTGCTCGCTTGTAAGGGTGTGATAGGTGCATGCAGGATCATCTTAAATGCCAATTTAATTAACTTCTCTTCTTCTCTCTTGCAGCATTGCTATGGCAACAAAAGAAAATATGACTTCACAGAGAGGAATGTTGAAGTCGATTCAGAGCAAAATGAACACTTTGGCCAGTATCCTTTTTGAAAGTTTGAAATCTGTGGCTGTTATGAGGGGAAACAATCTGAGTGTGTGCTTTCCTCACACAGGGCCCCCCCCCCCGCCCCCCCAGCCAGCTGGTCACCATCATCAGAAGTGGCAGAGGACATCACCAGTCACACAATACAGGTGCACCCTGCACCCCACTTCATGAAAGTGCATGCTGTTTAGTGCCATTTCTAAAAGATTGCACACCAGGAGTTGTTTATTATCAAGTCAAGAAAAAAATTGTAAATGTGAATTTTCAAATGTGCACAAAACTATTTTACTCTTCACAAATTCTCACGCCATTGTTAGAACTCCACAGTATACATTATTCTTACCTAAGCATCATAAATTGTATGCTCTTTCTTTTTTCAGCTTGGAGAATAAGTCAGCGGCAGATGCTTAAAGGGGAAAGGAGACAGACATACGCGTAGATGTGTTACAGCTGCTCACAGAGTATTTCATTATGACTTGATGTGTACAGGCCGAACTGTAGGGCAGATTCACTGCCTGTTTGTTGTGACCACTACCGACCACACTTCCTCTGCTTCCCAAGTTAAACTGGTATTGGGGACACCTCTGAGAAACCCAGCGGGGCACCTGCTAAGCCTGCAGCTCTGAAATGGTTTGTTTACAAGAAATCCAGCCTTTTGGGCCGGGGGAAGTTCCCTTCCCCAATTACTAAATAGGAAAGGACCGATATAATTTTTAAGTTTAGTATCTTCTCATCTTGGATAATTTAAAGTCACTTTTAGTTTGATACCTTAGTTGTTTAGGGGAAAGAATATTCTGAAGTGTGTTGATATTTTCCAGTTTTTTTGTGAATTTTGGTCTGAACTCATACATACAAAATCATTTATATTTTATGTAGGGCTATACAGTTTACAGAATACAATTCTGTACATTATCTCATTTTATCATTATCACAAATTACAATCATTTCAAAAGTATGTGTGTTAAAAAATCAAATAAGATGGGTTTAAGTCAGTCAGGACCCCATAGAGAGGTAGTAGTAGAAACCAAATTCAGACTGACCTAAGGGAGAAAGGGAGGGGATGAATTTACATATCTGTAAAATCCAGGGGTAGAATAAGGTATGGCTGGATTCAGGGCCTCAGATTTTATCATCAAGAATCTGTTCTTCCTCTCTGCTCCCCGTACCTACTCCACCTCTCACTACCGTTCTGCTGTGGGTTGGCCTCGTCAGGCAAGTCTTCTCCTCACAGTGATGGAGATGACTGCAGAGATCACCTCTCACGAGTTCAAGACTCCCTGTGGGAGAAGGGTGTCTTTTCCAACAGCTGTGGAAAATGTCCCAAGAGGACTGTGGTTGCCCCCAGCTTGAGTCACTGCCTATTCCCAACTGGTCACTGGCCAGGGGGAGCACTCTTCCTGGCCAGGCCTGAGGCTGAACGTGTGCCTGGCGGCCGAGGACAAGGGCAGCTCCATCCGGTTACATGGCCTGAGCTAGACTGTTTTAGGGGGTGGGGGAGAGGTTCCCTGAAGGCAAACTGGACAGAAATGTGTCCACTACAGACAGGGTTTCATTTCCTAATGCCAAGAGTTCTCACACCTTCCCTAACCAGAGTGTTGGTCCTTCTTTTACCAAGCAAGGAAAGGTTAAGCATTTGCTCTGTATGAGATTTGTACCTTGTAAGTTTTTGCCCATTTCTTTAGGCTTCTCACTCTTCTACATTTCAAGAAATATTTCTGCAAATTATTCCTCTCTCATTACTTAATTCAAAAAAACACATTAATGCCTATAGTATATAAAACTCTATTCTAGACGCACAGGGAAATTCAACATGAGAAGAAAGTGCGGTCCTAGTCAGACCGTATGTAGAACCTGTGAGTACACAGATGCCGTCTCTGCTGGGAGTCAGCCTACTGCAGGAAAACGCATTGGGGCTTCCCAGGGAGTGGCGGTCATTGCCGCTCTTGGTGTCCCAGGTGATTTTGTCGGTGGTTCTCCGACCTTGATGCAATACCTCTGTTACAAACGGCAAGGGTGTTCCTGCACATGTACAGTCAGAAGCCAAATACAGAACAATACAGGATGTAGTTTGGTCTACAGCATACAAACTACTAAGAGTATGAAGACAGTTTAAAATGCTAAGGAAAATACTGTTGTATCTGCTATAAAATTCCTGAAGTTGAAATTTTCCTCTTTTAATATGTTCCCCAGATAGTACAACTAAAGCAGTTTAATCTACTTTCCTACCATGTCCTGCCTACTGATGCAAAATAAATTAAAAAGTTTTAAAATTAACGATGCAGAGCCTAGAGTTGGTTCCCACCAATTGCCTGAATTCCAGGGAGCTTATCACCCTGTGGGGAGAGGGATGGTAGGCTTCAAAACCCTCGGGCAAAACTTGTCAGTCTCCTGAGAGAAGGGATAAAGATAGAGAGACTGTGTGTGTGTGTGTGTGTGTGTGTGTGTGTGTGTGTGTGAGAGAGGGAGAGAGGAGGAGCCCTGGGATGGGGGGGCCGGGGGGGCGTGGTTGTACATTTGCCTCCCTGCCCTGCAGGGTCCTCTGTTTCTGACCACCTGACCTGAAGCCTAGCAGTAGTCCCTTAATGCTTGGTAGCTGTCATCATTATTATTTTCTTCTTCCCCTTTCTCTCTTGATTGTTTTATTCAGACTTGGTGCTGCAGTGCACTGTGACACTTGGATTTGTCAGGGGTCCGGCGTCTCCAGTTCAGACGTGTGTGTTTGCTAAAGACGGTACTCCCTCAGTGCGGCTTTCTTCCCGTTGCTTACTGTTTCTGGTTCTCCTGATCTCCATTTGTGTGATTTCTGTAACTTTTCACTACAGAAGTTTCCAAATATGACCTTAATAAAGATTTCCCAAAGATCGTTTTCCTGCTGTGAACAGCCTGATCCAGCGAATCAACCTTAGGAAGCGGCGAGACTCGCTCATCCTGGGCGGTGTCGTGGGTGTCTGCACCATCCTGTTGTTGCTGTACGCTTTCCATTGACGGGGCGTCTCCAGGGACTCGCGGCAGCCGCCACTTTCGGGCCCTGATCTGGAATGAGGAGAAGAAGGAAGGAGACACCGACTGTCCTGATAATTAGGCCGGCAGGCTTATTTGGGACTGATGCTGCTGGGTCTGTGACACGGTCAGGTTGAGCAGAAGCCACAGTTTTTCTGTGCTGCTTTTTCTAACACACACTTCCTTCTGTTTTTAGTTTTAAAAAAAAGAAAAATGAGAAAAACTTTTGCGTTGCTTTTGTCTCCCCCAGAGGTAAGTAAACCAAGCAGAAAGAGCGTCTGTGCTTCAGCGATAGTGTTGCAGGCTGACGACAAGCCAGGTCTTAGAGCCGACTGACTCCTCAGAAAACCAGGTCTCTCCGTATCCGAAGACTGCTTTCCTTTTAGCTGCCAGATTGGGTTGTGAATGAAAACAGTTCTTGTCCTTTCATTTTATACTTATGATGAAAAATCACAAGTCATTTCTTGATAAATTTCTACTCTGTGTCCTCAACTCTTTTGGTACTCAAGGGAAATTCCATTTCTCACAGATTCTTTAAGATGCTGATAGGTGAGCTCTAACAGAGGGGAGGGGTCTCAAGTGAGAGACACTGCAGAGATGCATTTTTCTTTCTTTCTTTTAATCATGTGCACACTGGGGTTAACTATTGCTGGAAAAATATCAGGAATGACAGGCTTTTTTTTTTTTAAGGAGTCAATCATTGTTTTGATTTTTTTGTTTATTTCTTCAGTTGGGATAGTTTTCGCTACTATGAAAAAGTGAAGTCTTAGTTCTACCAGGACAGAAGAAACCGCTAGCCAGTGTCTGTTGGTGCCCCCAGCCATTCCCCAGCGAGTCGGGAAGAGCACCGATGGCTGAGTGAGGGGCAGTGCAGTCCCCAGTGAGGTCTAGTAGTGAGCAGGCCACCAGTTAAGAGACATCAATTGAGGGGTCACCGTTCAGATAATTCCATTTGTAAATGCTCTACCATTTATGAGCAAATGTTTTAAAAATTACCACCTGATGTAACAGGAATTCTGTGTCTGTGAAAATCTGTTCATTCCAAGTGTGTTAAGCTTTTCCAAACATCCCAAGAATGGTTTTGCTGTTGAAGATGGGTGTGTCAGAATCTGTCTCTGTCTGCACCTGTCTTCTGTGACCATCCCTGGGCAGTGACAGAACTTGAAACCACCCACCAAACTCTTTTCAAGTTTAACCATTTCTCAGTCTCTGTACATTCATTACTCGTCTAACCAAACTACCACAGATAGTTTGAAGACTTCCAACGTCTACACTCCTCACCAAGAAGAAGGCTGCTTTTCACCATTGGAATCTAGTATAGTATTTACAGCGTTGGCTCCAGACTATGTCACCGGGAATAAAAGGATATTAACATGTATCCTTGACTACGTAGTTCATAACTACGTTTTAATGTGTCGATGGACTTGATATACAGGCTGGTGGGTAGACTAACCCATGGTCTGATACAGAGACTGAGAGGTTTTTCATTCTGGTGTCAAAGTTTTATTATGTTCTGGGTATGAAAGGCATTTGATGTATTTTTTTTAACTATGGGTTTTATTTTTCTAAATATGGGTTGGTTGATCAGTAGTTGATTGGGGATGCCCTTAAAAGAGTTTAAGTTTTCCCAGTGCAAGCCTTCAAGGGTCAGGGAAATCCATTTATTAAATTCTCTGTTGGGAGGACAAAACTTTTCTGCCTGACACTTTATTATCTTTGATTTTTCAAAGGGCCTTGATTGGTGGTTGTACCTCAGCTAGAATTTATGGGACTTTGGTTGCTATATAGTCGGCATTTATAAAATCTGAAGTACCATAAATAAAATTATTTATTTAATTATACTACCAGTCTTTTTTACTGGTCTGATTATTTGGTGCATTCGTTCAAGCTGATTGTGTGACAGTAAAACCAGAACCCGAGCTAATCTAGCTTGCTGCAGCCAAGCGAGCAAACACCTCTGATGACTGACAAGCCTTTCCATTAGGGTTCTGTTTAAATGAAGTAATAGAATCGTGTTGGTTATTTTCTTTACAAAGATAAAGAAACCAGTTCTTCTAAGGAAGTTGAAGAAGCGTGCTGTTGGCGTTGGTGTCAGGCAGGTCTGGCTGAGCTTCCAGTGCTGTAGCCCACGGTGAGGTGACCAGGGCCAGGGCAGGTTAGCGAGTGCCGCGCTCATCCTTTGCGCTCCTGGGCCCCTTGTTTGAGAGAGAAAACCTGGAGCCGGGACTAGAATGGTGCCGCTTACCGGCGTCTCCGTTTGGGTCCCAGGTAGCTGATCTAAGAAGTCTTTTCGTTCCATTTCACTTAACTTTTTTAATCAACTTGGATTTTTCTCTTCTGTTATGCTGTCCTCCTGTTGCCAGGCTCAGGAGCCAACAGTAAGCTACTCTCATAGCTGTCGGAGGCAAGGAATTTTCTGCTCCTAGTTCCAAACGTTGCCTCTCAGGGGACATGGTCTCCCCCAGCCATTGTCTCATGTAATGATCATTCCTTTTGGGATCTTTTTTGTAACCGCTCAAAATTTCCACTTCACAAAAAGTATGGAAACCCATGGCAACATAAAGGCAGAAAATTCCAAAAGGTATACTTCTGAGATTTTGTCTTAATGTATGCTGGTAACTTTAGTAAAAATTCATAAATCTATCACTGAAGTTCAAGCCGAAATATCCGAGTGCTTTGGTCACCCTGTCCTGGCTGTCTGTACGTTCTTTTTTATTTTTTTGTTAGATGCTGAAGAATTCCCTGCAACCTGCACTGCTCACGCTTTATTTGTCTAACGTTAGAAAAGGGCTTTCCTTCTCCACTGTCCACTCTCCTTTGTACCAAAATTCCCTTTACAGAGAAGGCCATCTTCCAGACTGCCCCGAGCTCAGACCTGGCACGGGAGTCCACTCCCGAGCGTGGAGATGGTGATGAGAGACATCATGAGGGCACTTCTTGTACCCAGAACCAAATAGCTTTCTTTTAGTTCTTTCCTGTTGGATGCCGAATACATCTGAGTAGAAAAATAGACATATTTGAGCCTTTTGGCCTCTGTGGAATTGAGGCACCTTGGACTTACGTTCCCACCATTAATTTTCTGTTTCACTGCTAATCTCAACTTGGTGAAAAGGACTTTAAAGAACTGGACCGGCCTTTTTGGTTTCTAATACTTTATATTTGGTCATCAGCCAGATATGATTTCTTGGAAATTGGGTTTTCTAACTTGCAACATTAAGCTAATGAGGATAAATGGCATGGCTAGTGTTACACTGAACTTTGTGGCAAATGTAACTAAAGAACAAGTGGATTCTACTCAGAAAAAAGGGTTCCATTCCATTCTCCTTTTGCATTCCGGGTGGTTGAGCCCGGTCTCCAAAAGATGCCAAACTTTACCCCATGGTCTTTAACACTGATCTTTGTTACTCCTTTCTAAATCTGTGTGTCCTTGAGTTTTATAGGAGAAAAGAAAATGAGGAAGAACAAGTGACTTTTTAATCCTCACTGAGGATGTTTATTGTGGTTTTTGTTTTGTTTTGTTTTGTTTTGTTTTAAAGAGAGAGAAACATCAATCAGTTCCCATACATGCCCCAACCGGGGACAAACCCAGAACCTGGGAATGTGCCCAGATTGGGAATCGAACCTGCAACCTTTTGGTGTAAGGGACAACGCTCCAGCTGAGCCACCCGGCCAGGACGGAACCAGTGACTCTTAATGTTAATTGGATCAGAAGCTGAGACAAAGCTGAGCCATGTCTTGAGAGATCTTCTCATTTTCTTTATATGCAAGGCCTCACTTTAGTATCAAAGTATTTGCATTTATTGCCATCCTGTTAGCTCTTAGGGAGGGAAATCAACTCCATTCACACTTCACCATGATGGAAGATGTTTTCTCATGAAAAATGCCAATACAGGTTTTTAAAAGTCTATTCCAAATGCACTTTCTAAGTTTTTGCTTTTAAAATGGCTTCTTGGAACCAGTTTAATTGTATTTGTATTTAATTTTTGTTCTCATCTAAATGTGCATTTTCTGACTGTATAGAAAAGCTTTGTTATGTAATTTAATAATAAATTAGAAACCCGAATGGTTGTGGCTGTGGTTGTTTGTTCTGGAATAGCACCATCAGGGCAGTCTGGGGTAGTAAATGCGAAGTCTTCGGTTTTGGTAGGTGTTTCTCCTGAGGCCCTGAGACCTGGAGTGAGAGAGCACGGGTACCGAAAACCCTCAGCTTCTGTTCCAAAGCGTCATATGAGCATTCCACTGATAATTTAGCTCGAGAAGTGAAGGAGAAATTGCTTATCAAAATGAAACTTCAGAAGGTATGGTGAAAATGTAAAATTTAGAATTTGGCAAGAAATATGTTCCCACCCTCCCTAAATCATGACTTTTTACCCTATAGATCAGAACTGGGCTCTCCACCCCACCAGATAATTTGAAAATTCCCCATTTCCTATCACCTTTCCAAGTGTCCTTATGTTTTCTGGAGACTTTTTAAAAATAATATAATTGAGATATAATTCACCCTTTTAAAATGTACTGATGGGCTTTAGTATATTGTGCAACCAGCACCACTAACGTCAGGGCATTTCATCACCCAAAAAACCTTGTCCCCGTTAGCAGTGACTTTCCATCGCCCCTGCATCCTTTTCATCTGACCACGCTGTCCGTCCTTTCTTGCCACCCCCCACAGCTTTTCCCTCCTGCCCACTCACACAGCCCCTAAAGCACCACCTCTTCCCTGGGATTTGTGTGTGTGTGTGTGGCTACCTCGTATGTGCCCAGCCCCGTGCATGCACACCTCCACGAGACCTACATAAAACCCAACACCACCTAGTGAGGTAGCCTCCTGTTCTTACAGAGAAGGGGACGAGCCCATAAGGATTAAGTAATTTGCTCAAAATCGGAGTAAACAGTAAAGCAAGGTTTGAATCTTCAGGGCTCTCTGATGCCAACAAGTCTTGTGATGGTTCCACAAAATGCATTTTAAGTCATGCTGTATGATAAGGAGAGAAGATATAAAAGAACCACCAATTTTGCCTGCTTAAAGACCATGTATTTAGAATCTATTTAAAGCTCTGTGTCTTATTTTCAAGGAAGGCTAACTACTAGACAAATGCTCAATAAAAAGGACCCATTCTAAATCACTTTACAAGAACTAATGCAATCAATTTGTAGAAAATGTTTTTTCTAGTGGCTTTACTTTAAACCAAACTTCCAGCCCAACTCTTTGTACCTTCCAGTTTAGAACTGCAGAGACCTTCCTAGAGACCACGGACCAAGCACCTCAGCCCAGGTCCTCAGTCAGTGGCACCCACACTGGGGTGGTGGTGTGGGTCCCTTCCAGGTGGAAGGGCTTCAACAGCCTGCCGCCCCTGCTGAACCCAGCCTTTCCTTGGGAAAGGGTCTGAGGCTCTGCCCCATCGTGCCTTGTCTGATGTCAGAGATGCCTGGAAGTAAAAACGGGTGGCTGGAGAATCTCACCGACGTTACTTGCTCTCAGGACGTGTTCTCTCACTTCTCTAAAGCAAAACCCAGAAGATGCAGATTTGCTGGCTGAGTTGGAACAGAGAGAAATGGAGGCACTTTAGCCCGATGCCTTCCACTCCACTTGGCCAAGTTTCCCCCCTTGGCAGGGCTGCTCAACTTGCAAAGCTCTTTATTACTTACTCTCTGAAGATGTTTAAAAGCTAAGAAGATTGGGTGCTGAAAGTCTAGCTTTCTGCTTAGAGGAATCCAGCAATTCCTTGGCAAGGTTCTCCTCACCCTTGTAAAATTACCTTGTAATTTGTTACCCTGATCTGTGCTTGCCCTGATCATCTTCCCTCCTTTGAGATACGAAGCTCTTAAGGAACAGTCACTTTCTCTTAATTAGTATACATCTTTTAGATATTTTCAAATATCTGATTGGTCCTTTGCTAATGAAATTGCTTAGTTTCAGGGGGAGCAGGGAAAAAGGGCTGGTAGCTATTCGTAAGTCAGTGCCAAAATGTATTGTTTGAATATCATTTCCCCCAAAGTGACAAATCATCTCAAAATGCATGCAGCACTTAATTCTTACAATTCTCCCTCTTGTAGAAAATATACTGAGAATGTGGCATTTTGCATTTTTCACCCTGGAATAAGCGCTCAGCCCTCTCCCTTTCCTTCTGTCCCACGTTGCTTGTCCCACAGCTGGTCCCTGTTGATCATTACTGGGCTTGCGTGTAACCATCAGCCCCTGACCCGGGTGCCCTGCCTCTCCTGTGACCCTCTCAACCCTCTCTGCACATAGCTGGGTGGTGTATCTTCCTAAACAACTTCCAACCCCTTGTCAACCAGCACAAGGATATCTGGCGGCTCCCAATGACCCACGCCAGTGTCACTGAGTTACCGCCTGGAAACCTCGGCTGGCATGTTGCTTCCTTCACACATGTATAAGTGCATGTGTATGTACATGCATACTCCACACATACAAACAACAAAATCCTGTTCACTTAGCGAGGTGGGAGTGTCCTTTTCAGATGAGAAGCCCAAGAGATCAAAGCAGAGCAGGTCCTCAAATAACGTCATTTTGTTCAATGTCACTTCATTATAACTTTGATGGATGCCATAGCAAGTTAAGTCTTTAATATCAATCATCCTGCGGTAAAATTGGTTTGGTTATACATCATTTGCTTAAAGTCACAATGTATCAATGTGAAGTGAGGACTCACTGTTATCCCGATAGCCGCCAGCTGCCCTTTGCTGGACCAGAGTTTCCTCGCCCCCATGGACTGCGGTCAGCAGTGAGAAGAATGAGGCTTGGAGTCCGACATTCGGGCACTGAATCTGTTACTTTTTTTAGGCCACGGGCAATCGCTAAATCACTCATCTGCAAAATGGACTCTAGCAACTTGATGCAGTTGTAGAAATCAAATTGAATAAAAGATTACAACGGTACGTGATTCCTCAGAATGTTCTCAACAAGTAATGTATGGGCGGGGGGGTTTCCATTAAGACTGCAAGTCCTTGGAGAGCCAGGGCAGGAATCTGTTCATCTTTGTATCCTGAGTAATACAATGAATTTTATGCCAAAATCATCACGTAACTCTTTAAATTCAATTGCATCTGATTCAGAGCCCCCATCCTGCTGAACTTAGCAAAAAAAAAAAAAAAAAAAATCTTGGTCACACTTGAATCTCCTTCTCTCTCCTCTTGGGTTGTACAAAGCTCCCACAAGTCTTTCACAGACCAGAACATTTGGGACAGGTGCTCAGTCCACACCGGATGCCACTGATACGCTCACTGTCTGAGCCCATGTCCTCCTCAAAGCCACTGGCTGCTCTGCTTCCATGTCACCCTTGGGCACGGGGATCTTAGCCAAGGAGCTCCTGGGTCAGGGATTTGGCCTCCCTAGTATACCTTGCCCCACGGCCATTCCCGGGAGGTGCTGCCACTCCCGGGAGCACTCCAGGAACTGGGACACTAGCAGGGAGCAAGGCACCAGCTGACACCACTGACCCCCTCACTTTCTACTGCCTCCCAGTCAGTGTCCCACAGCCTCCCCAGGAAACTCCTCACAGCTCCCTCAGTCTTCCCACCTTCCTCCCTCCCCTGCACCTTCCAGGATGAGCCCCAACTCTCAGAATGTTGTGGTCTCCTTTGTGAGGGTGGGGAGCTGAAAGCATGAGGTGTTAAATCCCTCAGTACCTCCTCCCCGTGGTGGTTTTCTCAGTACTTGGCACATAGTAGGCATTTCTGGTTGCTGAATAAATAGAGGAAGGAATAAAATAATGCCACAAACATTAAACACTCATTTGCTTGTTTGTAAGCTTGAAACCCAAATCCCAGAGATGGTCCCACTCTGTGTCCTGTTGTCTCCATAGGGCTCAGGGCGGGGCTGGTTGTGGGGGAGGTGCCACCCATAGCACCACATGACTTGCCCATCCAGGGGTCTCAGCTGGGGCCAACTTTGCCCCTCCCTAGGGACATTTAGCAAGGCCTGAAGATATCTTTGGCTGTCATAACAGGTGGGGCAGGGTGAGGTGGTTTCTACTGGCTGTTAGTAGATAGAGGCCAGAGATGCTGTTAAATGTCCTGCAAAGCAGAAGACAGCCCTGCACGGGAAAGGATTATCCAACCCCAAACATGTATCAGTAGTGCCAAGGCTGAGAAACCGCTCAGACAGCATTCATACAGAAGTTGACAACCTTCCTCCCGGGATGGACGTTGCTCACGTGGGTCCTGCCGCCAATTCCTCCTTCCTCCCCCGCCTGGCTCGAGCTGCTGAGGAGGAAGCGGGCAGGCACCATCCTCACTGCCCTTGCCCTGCCTTTCCCTTCCTGCCTCCGGGGGCACTTCTCCCCAGAACACACATCCTCTCCATCCCCAGTGACTTGACTCTCAAGGCCTTTGTAAATGCCCTCCTTTGCAATGGCGTCTTTCAAAGCCGGCCTGGGAAACGCTTCCTCCTTGCTTTAAAACGCCCTACCTGTGAGGAGTAACTGCTTAGTGCGGGGGCTCCTCTGGGGGTGATGAAGTGTTTTGGCACCACACAGAGGTGGTGGTTGCACAACATGTGAACGTACTAAATACCACGGAACTGTACACTTTAAAATGATTAATGTTATGTAATGTGAATGTCACCTCCATTTTTTAGGGAAAAAAAAAGACTACTTAAATGGCCTGTCCTCTAGGAAGACTTCCTGACCTGCCCCTCCTCCTTGCCGCCTGTTTTCCTCTGTGCTCCCGCCACCCCATCAGTGAACACCGTAGACGCTCCACAGTTACCGAGAGAGGGGAGGCAAGCGGAAGGATGCGCTTGCCCTGCACTGAAGTACAGCGCTTGTAACACTTGGAGTGAGTGTCTGGTAGAGGCTGTGGCTCCTCGTTACCTGCCGCCTCCCCGTTTCAGGCAGCCCAGCCCTTCCATTTCCTCGTTCTGAGACCAGTCGGGGAGAGGGGACGCCGCGGGACAGGGTTCCTGGTTTCCCGTGATCATTTCAGCACCGAGCTACTGCCAAAGAGAGCTTGGAGACAAAGAGGGACTGCAAACCGGGGCGCACTGTCAGCTCACAGGAGATGATCACCACGGAAATCCCACTTCGTGGAACTCAGCTGCTTGGCTGTGCCTTTAATCCGCATGGAGACCGTCTCTTCCACTTCAGGCCGCAGGACTTGAGCCCGTGAGAAAAGGGGACAGCGACATAGTATCTATCAAAATCGTAAATTTGTAGAACCTTGGAGTCAGCAATTCCACTTTTTAAAAATTTATCTTATAGGTGTAAAAAGACATATGTAAGGATGTTCATAGCAGCACTGACTGTAAGAGAAAGACTATAGGTAGCCTAAGTGTCCATCAGAAGGAGGATGGCTCATTAAGTTATGTAAGTTTATATCATGGAATACTATTCAGTTGTTAAAAAGAAAGGTAACTTACCATGGGTGGATAATGGAATCATCTCCAAGATATGTTGTTAAGTGGGGAAAACGACATGCATGTGTCACATACACATATATATGTTTTAAAGCAGTTTATGGACATACAATAAGCTCCATATATTTAAAGGGAACAGTTTGCTTACCATAATCAAGATAGTGAATATATTCATCATCCTCCAAATTTTCCTTGTGCCCCTTTGTGAATCTCTTCCTACAACCTCTTTTCACCCCCTTACCCCAAGCAACCACTGCTCTGCTTTCTGTCACTCTAGATTAGTGTGGATTTTCTAAAGTTTTACATAAATGGCGTCACACAACATGTACTGTTTGGGAGGGGGTCTGGCTCCTTTCACTTATTAGCACAATTATTTTGAGATTTACGCATGCTGTTGTGCGTACCAATAGGCCATGTTTTTTTATTGCTGAGTAGTGTTCCATTGTGTGAATGTACAGAGTTTGCCCAGCCACTTTCCTGTTGCTGGGCACCTGGGTTGTTCCCAGAGTGGGGGCCATTACAAAGTTGTTATGAGCATTCACGTCCATATCTACGTACGGACACACATTTCGTTTTCTCGTAGGTAAACACCTAGGAGTGGAATGACCGAATCGATTGGCAAGTGTGTCTGTGTTTGCCAAGTTGTTTTCCAAGCCTACCATTTCACAATCTAGTCTGTGAGAGTTCCTGTTTATTCACGTCCTCATTGACATTCGGTATGTCTTTGAAGTTTTAGCTGCTCTCATAGGTGTGTAGTGATGTCTCACTGTGGCTTTAATTCCCTAATAACTAATGGTGTTGACCACCTTTCGTGTGTTTGTCATCTGTGTATGAGGTCTGTCCAGAAAAACTCCAGCCGTTGTTAATATAATGAGAACAGTTTGCATAACTCTGATGTAACCCAGCAGCCAAGGAGAGTGGACTGGAATGCACACGCGTGAACAATGATGACTTCACTGTACTAGTCAGTGGGGACTGTAGACACCATTGAGTGAGCATGTGTACTGTGTGGCCATTGCACTCAAAATGACTGAGTGAGTAAAGCAATGAATCTGCATCAAGTTTGCATTAAGCTTGAACATTTCTCCTCAGAAACTGTTCAGATGATTCAGAAGGCCGCAGCTATGGCAACTGGTGATTGGCAGCTTCATCACAACAACATTCCACTCCTGCATCATGGCTTGTGCAGAATTTTTTGATGAAACATTAAATCACCCAGGTAACTCAGCGCCTATACAGCCCAGATTTGGTGCCCTGCAACTTCTTGCTTTTCCCAAAACTAAAATTACCTTTGAAAGGGATGAGATTTCAGACCTTCAGTGAGATTCAGGAAAATACAGTGGGGCAGCTGATGGTGACTGGGAGAAGTGTGTGAAGTCCCAAGGTGCCTACTATGAAGGGGACTGAGGCATCATTGTCCTATGTACAATGTTTCTTGTATCTTATATCTTCTTCAATAAATGCCTCTATTTTCATATTATATCATTGGATACCTTCTAGACAGGCCTCATATCTCTCTCTTTTTTTGGGTGAAATGTCAAAGTATTTCCCATTTTAAGCATAGAATATTGGTAAAAGACATTAAGAGGATGGTATGGGTGGTTGCCTTTGGGAATGAGCAGACTGGAGGTAATAGATGAAAAGGACTCTTAATTTCTCACCCTGCATATACTGCATTTTTAATTGTTTAAATTACAGTTTTAAAAAAGAGAAATGGACTACTTTGAAAAATGTCATTATTGAAAGCATGCTTTTAACGGATGGATGGAGACTGTTCTGTTTAGCCAAGAGCACTTCAGAAACTCTGCGTGGGTAGGAAATTGGAGCACTGAACCATTAATGGAACTGTGAGCATTTTACATCGCACCATATTGAATCATTTATGGTCGTGCACCAGTGGCAATGATGATGTCTAGGCTATGGCTCCTCGAAGACCCCGTCAAACATGATGTGGTATTTATGTTTAAGTGAATACTATTCTAGCTTTCTAATTTCCTCCCTCTTCCCTGCTGAAGGCGACCTATGGAAAGAGAACCCAAGAGTAGCTCTCCCAGCTTGTCCGTGATAAAAGATTTCGTAAAGTTTTCTTCTGACAGCCTGCTTTCTGCTTCGAGCCGTGCTTCCCACCTGGGACATGACTTAGGTGTGTGGGTGTGTTGCAGACCCTGAGTATGTAAGTGCCTCATCCAAGTTCATGTGCTTTTAGGAAAGCAATGGTGAATTAACAAGAAGTACTTTATCTTCTAAGACCTCTTTGTGACTCTATTCTGGTTCTGCTCTTTGATCCAACCCCCTAATCAGTTCATAAAAATTTCACATAAATAAAATTTATTTCCTAGACTGGCTGGATTCCATCTGATTAATATTTAACTCCAAGAAAACATAGGCATTTGCCTTAAAGAAGTGTTTTATTCCAGGGAAAGATCTATATATTACTGTCATTATTTGAATGTCTTTGATTATTCTATGGAATTTTATTTCAGCCTAAAACTCTCTATACCCTTCTGTTGAAAATGTCAGATTCTTATGGATCGATTCACTGGTTCAATATCTAAGCTTTTTTATTACTTTCTTCCTGACAAAATTAATGTGTGTTTATTAGAGAAATAAGGATCAAATAGAAGAATACAAGGAAAATAAAAATTACCTGTTTCCTCAACATTCTACGAGAGTGGCTATTGACACTTGGGATGTTTTTTCATTTTTAAATACCTAAATGCTGACATGCAGCCTTGAAAATTGGCCTACTTACTGTCTATCTTGTGAGCAGGTGTGTCCGTGCAGCCCAGCGGCGCAGCTTCCCTGCCGTTAAATTCTCACACGCAGCTCACTTTGCGGCGGCTGCGCTGAATTTCGTTATGCAGACACCAAACTCCTGGTTGTTTAATTGTGCGAGTGTAACCAACACCCTATTTTTAAACTTTAAAGTGATTTCCAATTTTTATCCCATTATAAGCAACACTCAGTTTTTCTTTTTAAAAATCCTCAAAGCGGGATACATCCTGCCAACTCCCAGACTGCTGTGATGCCTGAAGCCCCTTTGTTTCCCTCTCTTTCTGTGTCTGTGTATTTGTTTTCTAATTGGACCCCGTTGAGCCCCCAGTTTGCCACGAGGAATATCCAGGCTCCTTCTTGTAGATTTAAGAAGGGAGCCCAAGAAGGACGGTGCTGGAGAGGAGAGCGTAGCCCTCGCCCACTGAGGGTGGCCCAGGAATAGTTTCCATGGAAGCAGTGCTGAGGGGGAGACTAAATGACCTCCCCTGAATGGTTCCTTTTAAGACCCGAAGTCTCACGGTCCCCCAGTGCTGTCTATTCTTTGAAACATTCCACATCCTACGTGTTGACTTATGACTATGGTCACGCTCAATCCTTGTTGCACATTAGAATCACCTGGGAGAGAGGGGTTTACTGGTATATGTATGCCGTATCTACCCTATTTGTTTTAAAGTTCTCACGTGATTCCAACTTGCGGTCAGGGCCGCGAACCTGTGCTTTGTGACTTCTTATCCTCCAGCGGGGCTCGCGTCGCTGGCCTTGGTGCTGAATCTCGTCCGGCCACAGGCTGCTCTCAGGGTGTCCCCACTTCCCATTGGGCTCTGCCGAAGTCACAAGCAGCAGTTTCAAAAACGCTGATGCATGGAGGAAGCGATGTCCTAGCTCACTCGGAGTGATTAGGCGGAAAGATCAGCATTTCACTGCAGCTGCGTCCACCTCCCCAGACAGCCAATTAGCTGCAGAAACAGCAGACACTGCCTAGCGGAGTTCTTCCAGGGCTGAGCTTTTAATGCCCCAAAGAACATTATGTAGCTAAACAACACTATATTCACATCAAACAAAAGCATCCTGCTTTAGGTTACAGTATTCGGTTCCTGGAGAAAGAGGGCTGTGCCTCGGACCTGGAACTCGGCAGCACCTGGAGAGCAAGGAGGAGCCTGCCTGGCGTTCTGGGGACGCAGCCAGCGACGGAGGAAGGAGCATTAGACCCACAGTCAGAAGATGTGGGTTTGAATTTCTACTTTTGCCTAGCAGCATGACCTTGCAATTAATCCAGCAGGTGGTCAGTTCCTTCTGTATAGAACAGACATAAAGATGACTACCATAATAATGCTCTAATTATGTTGTCACTATGTGACGTAATGCTCGTAAGTATATCAACAAAATCAGGGATGCAGAGCTGACTGCTAGAAAAGAGATTTGTGTGTTTGTGCTAATGGTCTGAAACAGGCCTCCTCTTATGCCTCCTTAGTGCCCCCTCTTACTAATGTGGGGGAGCAGCGAACACTGAATGGGGGGCTTGCAGCCATTGTCAACTGTAATAAGGGCAGTGAAGGGGAGGAAACGTGAGGCACGTTCTGATGGTGCCAGGGGACTGGCAGGAGGGGCCCAGCAATCAGTGGTTCAGCAAGCCCAGTGGGTGGTTGGTTGGGGTGCACACCAACGTCTGGAAACCGCTGCCCTGGAGAACTCCACTGCATGTAGACCCACGTTCTGCTTAGCCATTCTGTCATAGGTGGATAATTTTTATTTTGAGTTTTGAACTATTACAGATTGTGTTGCTCTCAACATTCCTGAACATGGGTTTGGGGACATATATGTACACTTTTTGGTTGTTTATACATACCTAGGAGTAGGACGGATGGATTATAGGTTTTGCATGTGTTCAGCATTAGTATATACTGTCAACGAGGTTTCCAAATGATTGTACCAATTTCCTTTCCCATCAGCAGTGCACTCCAGTTCCTCTGCCTCCTCACCAACACGGGGGTTGGCAGCCTGAACCTGCATCCTTCTGGTGACTAATGAGCTTGAGTGTTTTTATATGTTCAGTCTCTATGAGGATATTCTTTCTATAGTACCCCTCAAGGTCTTGCACATGTTTCATTGAATTTTTTCCAATTAATTTTGCCATTATTGAATAAATATATTAGAAATATACCCTCACATTCTGTGGCTTGTCTTTTTACTGTCTTAATGGTGGTTTTGATGACTAGTTAGTCATTTTTTTTAAGATTTTATTTATTTATTTTTAGAGAGGGAAGGTAGAGGGAGGGAGGGAGAGAGAGAGAGAGAGAGAGAGAAACATCAATGTGCGGTTGCTGGAGGACATGGCCTGCAACCTAGGCATGTGCCCTTACTGGGAATCGAACCTGCGATGCCTGGTTCGCAGCCCGCGCTCAATCCACTGAGCTACGCCAGCCAGGGCTAGTTCTTCATTTTAATGTAACTCAGTTAATCAATTTTTCCATTATAGATGGGTTTTTTAAAGTTTTAAATATGCTTATTGGTTTTAGAGAGAGAGGAAGGAAGAGAGAGAGAGAAAAAAACATCATTGTGAGAGAAAAAAATCAATTGGTTGCCTCCCATATGCACCTCAACTGGGGATTAAACCTGCAGCCTAGGAATGTGCCCTGAGCAGGGATTGAATCCACAACCATTTGGTGCATGGGATGACGGTCCAACCAACTGAGGCACACCGGCCAGGGCTATAGTTGATGATTTTGTATCCTGTTAGGGATCTTTGCCTACCCCCATGGTCAGGAAGATATTCTGCAGTATTTTTTTCTAGAAGCTGTATTATTTTACTTTTCATATTTATTTATTTAATAAAAATTTTATTTATTTATTTTTAGAGTGAGGGGAAGGGAAGGAGAAATAGAAGGAGAGAAGCATCACTGTGTGTTTGCCTCTTGAGCAGCCCCTACTGGAGACCTGGCCAGCAACCCAGCCAAGTGCCCTGACTGGGAATTGAACCAGTGACCATTTGGGTCGCAGACCAGGACTCAACCACTGAACCACACCAGCAAGGGCCACTGTTCATATTTAGAACTGTAATTTTTCTGCAATTGATTCCTATGCATGATATGAGGTATCAAGATCCACCTCCCATATGGATGTACAGTTGATCCAGCACCATTTATTCATGATTCTACTTATGGGAAGTACCTAGAGCCATCAAATTCTTAGAGATAGTAGAATGGTGGTCACCAGCGACTGGATGGGGGTGGTGGGTAATAGGGAATTAGTGTTTAATAGGTACAGAGTTTCAGTTTTTAAATATTTTATTGATTATGCTATTTCAGTTGTTCTGATTTTCCCTCTTTGCGCCCTCCACCCAGTGCTCCCCACTCCCTCAGGCAATCCCCCCACCATTGTTCATGTCCATGGGTCATGTGTATAAATTCTTTAGCTACTCTTTCCTATACTGTACTTTATATCCCCATGGCTATTTGCAACTACCTATTTGTATTTTGAAATCCCCTCACCTCTTCACTCATTCTTCCTCCCCGCCACCCTACAATCTGACAACCTTCCAGTAACTAACCTCTTTTCTCTTGCTTTTAAGAATCTCTATCTTTAAAATGTGGCCTTTTAATAATAATGTGTCTTGGAGTGGGCCTCTTTGCATCCATCATAATTGGGACTCTCCGCACTTCCAGGACTTGCATGTCTATTTCCTTCACCAAAAAAGGGAAGTTTTCTTTCACTATTTTTTCAGATAGATTTCCAATCTCTTGTTTTTCTATTCTCCTTCTGGCGTCCCTATGAGGAGAATGTTGGATCTCTTAAAGTTATCCCAGAGGCTGTTTATACTGTCCTCAATTTTTTTGTATTCTTTCTTCTTGTTGTTGTTCTGTTTACTTGTTTTTTGCTTCCTTACATTCCAAACCATTGATTTGATTCTCAGCTTCATCCATTCTATTGTTGTTTCCCTATAAATTGTTTTTATTTCAATTAGTGTATACTTCATTTCTGACTGGGTCTGTTTTATGTTGCTGAGGTCCTTACTAAGTTTCTTGAGCATCCTTATAAACAGTGTTCGAACTCTGCATCTAATAGATTGCTTATCTCCATTTTATTTAGTTCTTTTTCTTGAGTTTTGATCTGTCCTTTCATTTGAGCCATGTTTCTTTATCTTCTCATTTTGGCACCCTCTCTGTTTGTTTCTATGTATTAGGGTAGAGCTGCTTTGACTCCAAGTCTTGGTAGTGTGGCCTAATGCTGTATGTGTCCTGTAGGGTCCAGTGGCCCAGCTTCCCTAATCACCTAAGCTGAGTACTCGAGATACACTCTTTGTGTAGGCTAAGTACACCCTCCTTTTGTAGTTCAGCCTTGGTTGCTGTTGGCAGATGAATGGAAGGGATTTACCAAAGCAAGTCAGCTGCAAGAACTGGCTGTGACCACTGACCACAAACCTCTGCCCTCCGTGGAGGATCAGCTGTGCAGGGTGGTGGTACTGTTATGTGGTCTGTAGCTATCCACTGGGTGCATTGGCCTTGCGGTTTCCTGGGTGGTGCTGGCCAGGGTCAGCCCCAACCTGTGTTTTTCCCAGGGCACCCTGCCTGAGCTGTAAAGTAATCTGAGATGGCTGCTACTTGTGCTGGGCTTGGAGATTCCCAGATGAAGCCAAGCTGTGAATCTAATCTGTCTGCCAGTCGGACCCATTGAAGCCAGCTGTTGCTTGTTGGTAGGATTTAGGATCTAAGACCAGCCATTCTTATGGAAAAGCAGCTTGGGTAGACCCATAAATTGGGTGGGGTGGAGCCTCTTTGGATAGCTAAGGTGGGTCACACAGTGATAGCCAATTTGATGGAGTTTCAGATATGGCACCAGCCTACCGGTTCTGTCTGGGGAGGGCTCAGCAAAGGGACAATGGCCTCTGTTCTCCCTGATGCCAGACACTTCAGTTTCTCCCTGTATAACACTGGTGCCCTTCAAACTGCCACCCCGGTGCTGGAGCTCAGAGGGAGTGAGTCTGAGTAGGTGAGTCTGTGTGTGGGTTCCCCAAGAAGAACTGCTCAGGGCTCCAATAGCCTCCTCCACTGACTCAATCCCCACTGGTTTTCGCAGCCAGAAGTTGTGGGGACTTATCTTCCTGGCACTGGAACCCTGGGCTCAGGGGCGTGCTGTGGGTCTGAGACTTCTCGCTCTCAAGATATCCCTCCTGATTTTTTATCCACATGGCTATGGAACCAGCAGGTTTGATACCAGTCTGGATGGATAGGTTTCTTCAATTCTATAGTTGTCAGACTTCCACTGAACTCAATTTCTGACATTCCTGAGTGATGGTTGTTCTCTATTTTAGTTGTAATTTTGATGTGGTTGTGCGAAGAGATGAGCCATGTCTGCCTCTGCCGCCATCATCAAGTTTCAGTGCTGTAGGACGAAAACAGTTTTGGAGAAGGATGGACGATGGTGATGGCTGCACAAAAGCGTGGATGTACTTAACACTACCACCTGTACACTTAAAAATGAGTAAGAAGGTGCACTTTATGTTAGGTATTTTTCTTACCACAATTTAAAATTATTTTCTAAACTGTGGGCTTAAATCTGATTCAGCAGAGATTCTTTGCTGTCGGGGTGAAAGACGAAGCTGTCATTTTTTGTTGTCCAGTGGTCATGGCTATATGTCCTCGGGTAACAACATCAACATGATGAGCCTTTGTTTCCTCGTCTGTGAAATGGGAAGATGAACCCCTAAAGCAGGTCGTGCTGTCATGAGGATTGCATGAGATATTCATGTGAAAGTAAGTGGTACATAGCAGATGTTCAATAAGTGTTAGTTGAATATGAATTTCTTCATCTAAAATAGAGCTTTTGAGAGTAGAATGGAGTATCTCATGATTTTCCCTCAGGTAATTAGCATTAAGAATGGGACTGAAGGTTTTTGGTAAACATGAAAACTTGCAATCGACTACGGGTTTAATTCACCTGTGTTCCACCTGTCTGCCCTCCATTAGCCATCTGCAAAGGGGGTGGCTTTTTCATGTCTGTTTGCTCTCTAATCACAGGATAGTGTCCCCAGATGGAGGGTTTTCTTAATTTCTGCATCACTGAATCCCTCTTTTGAGTGGGAAGAAGGCTTCAGGCAGGCAGGCAGTTTTCCTCCTCTGCAGCACAAGGTATCCTGAGGATGAGCCTCCAGGGCTCAGACCCCGTGAACACCGCCACCTCCCTGCACCCCTGATCTGCCCTGGAGAGGTGCCTGTCTTCAAGGGGAGCACCGGGGGGAAGAGGGCTCTCTGGGGAGTCCAGCCTACTGGGGCACAGGTTCCTCAAGGAGGCCCCTTGGGCAGGCGGCACTCTGCCCCTGAGGAGGAGCCAGTGAGAGCTACCACCAGGGCTGGGACTGAGCTGCAGGACCCTTTCAGGAACAGACCCCCCAGAAACATGAGCATGTGATCCAGGAATGAGAACCCTGACACTTCATGTTAAAATGATGGTTTGGCCCATGCAGTTAAATCCATGCCAGGCATAGTTCTGGCTGGGTACAGGCTGATGGCTGTAGAGGACCAGAAAGAAGACTGACAGCTGGAAAGGAACCAAGATTTGGGGGACAGAAAAATTTGCACTAAATTTTGAACTGGAAGCTGTCAAAGGCTCTTTTGGGGGCTCACACTTGTCACCAGTTGCCTGTGGGAGGCCGTGAATTGCAGTGGCCATCTTAGAACTATGAGATAGTTCTAGTAACAAAGACCCAGAGGGGGGGATAATTTATTTTTAATTAAAAGTGCAACTGATACTTGATTTCACTTAGAAGTGATTAATACATACAATTGGTGAAGTATTTCCTTCTCCTCTTAATTTTTTCCATCTCCAGCCTTAATTTTTCCACAATTATCTAATATATATTTTGTAAACGTAGAGCTTTGCATTGCGGATGGGTTAAGGTGAACTCTTACATTAGACCAATCTGGCAGCAAGAGGGTCTTTACCTTCCTGTGCTGACAAAAATGAAGGGCTGCCCAGTTTCACATTGCCACAGGACCTTGGCCTCAGTTCATCAGTCAGCTCATCGAACCTCTTGGTTGAATTCAACCTTGCAAGACCCATGTTCCTCTCAGGGCGGACGAAGGCTTTTGCTGGAACAGTGGCAAATGAAAAGGACGTTTAGGCCCCTGAGATGTGTGCTTCAGCGCTTCTTTTTAATTAAAAGCCTTCTTAAAATGTAACCCATATTTCTGATTTGATATGTTTTTTTCTAAAAAGTGAAGCTTAAAAAAAATATCCTCACCCCAGGGTATTTTTAGAACTGAATTCAGAGAGAGAGAGAAATATCTGTCAGTGGCCTCCTGAGCCTGCCCCGGCTGGGATCAGACCTGCGACCTCTCAGTGTCGGGGGTAGCATTCCCACCAACTGAGCTACCCAGCCAGGGCTAAAAAAATGAAGATTTATTATTATATTTTATATTATATTATTATTATATCTGCAAGCCCAGGTCTAACTCCATTGGTGACCATCTGTGAGACCTTGAGCCAATGCAATTAACCTCTCAGGTGTCTGCACAAACCACCCCAAAGGTGAGGGTGCACGAGTCGTCCCGCGGGGCCTGGTGCCGAGTGCAGCTCCTTTGCCCTCACTCCGCCCGTCTCCGCGGCACACTTGGGTAGACGTGTAATTCCGACACCCGGGCTCCTGGAGTGCCTGCTCCCTGCCCCTCCCCCACCCTCCCTGTGCCTAGCCTGGGACCAGGGCCACCCCTTCCTCCACAGCCCCCACTGCCCACCGCGAAGAACATGAAGAAATCAGTATACAAAATAGCATGAACTGAATGATTACAACCGAGGGAAAACAGATACATTGCCCTGGATTCATTCATTCGTCAGCCATGCGGTAAAGCACCTACTATGTGCCCAGCCTTGTCTTGGGCCCTGGGCCTTAGCTGTGTACGAGATACTTAAGACAGACTCTTTCTTGGGCTTCTGTACAACTCAGCTTGTGTATATTGCGTACACATAACCAGCCAAACCAAAACCTAACGGCAAACACTTAAAGAGAGTGAGACACACACAGGTTGGTGGGGGAGAACAGCGAACAGATCCACCAGACGAGTTCAGACGGTGCTGGTGCTTTACCGGAAGTCCATCCACATCACCTGAAAAGTGTCTGGAGTATTGCAGTCTGAGGACATTTCTGTTTGTTCATTACTTTTGCATCTTCCAAGTTGGCCACAATGAGGTTGTATTAGTTTCGTAATCAGACAAAATTAAAGAAGAAGAAACACCCACTCCACACTCCAGGGGGGTCGCTCAGGAGGAGGGTGAGCGTACACTCAGGTAGCGCAAGTGTGGAGGCGCGGGCTGGGGAGAGGTGTTTTCCCCACTCGTCATTATGTTGCACTCATAATTAAACCCGCTGCGCAGGGAGCCCCTGTCCCCGGCCTCCTCGGTGCATGTTTACCGCCCGCCTGTTTAACCAGCACAAAGGCGGCTCCCACGGGCCACGATCAAAACATGAGTTCATCAAGCTCAGTCCCCGGAGAGGGCAACCCAGCCCCACCTGGAGCCGTGCGCCCCACCCCCAGCCCTCCAGGGAATGTCCTCAGACCTCAGGAAGTCTTCCCCGGCCAGCCTGCTGGGGAGAGCCTGACCTGGGAGATCCTTTTGTTCCCAGAGTCCTCAACAGCCCTGGGAAGGGCTGTGGGCTCTGGTTTGAGGGGTCAAAGGAAATCACACAAAACCATTCTTACATCCAGGTTCAAAACCATTACATGGACTTACTGGCATCCAAGTGGCCCCTAAATGGGCCTCTTGCTGCAGCCACAAGCCCTCAGAAAGGCTCGAATGGAAAAGGGGCTCTGACTTCAGTGAGGGGAGAAAGGGGTACCCAGCCGTCTGCCTTCAGCTGGGGGGACGGGAGGGCAGGGGCTGAGAGGAGATTCTGGAGACCAGAGTCCGATGGAAGCTTCCAGCTCTAGGCTGAAGGCCAAGAGCAAGAGTGGAATCAAAAGCAAAGGCCAGCAGAAGTGAGTCCTGGGAAGGTCCCTGGGGGCGATGCCAAGGGAGGGAGCTTTCCTGGAGACCTGCCTGGTCGGTCAGAGGAGGGAGAGGGCGCCCGTTGCCCGTCTGGCCCCTCCGAACAAACCCGCCCCTTGACCCCACCCATCACGCTGTGCCCTCCCCGCTTGTCCTTTCAGTCCCCCAACCCCAGTGTGTGAAGGGGCAGGTTAGAAGGGAACTGAAGGCGCCTGTCACTTAAAAGCACTACAGAGTCCGGTGACAATGCAAAGAGCCCTTTTATTGTAAAGTGACAGTTGCCGTATGTTAAAAACAAATTCCTTTTCAAAAGCCTGGAAGAAAAATGCTCAATATTCCCATTGATTGCCTTGGCTAATGGATTGTAGGGAATATTTTCCCTCCCTCATCCATTCCTATTTTAAAAAAATCAAATTCTGAGTTTCAAAAGTAATATAGAAGTAAAAGCTTGTCATAAGATTCTGAGGATATGAGGTATATGGAATAAAAATTGGAAGGCCGCCTTGATCACCCCCACCCCCTGGGTGACTGCTGATATCAGTTTGGTATATACTTTGTATCATTTTTATTTTAGAGAGAGAGGAAGGGAAAGAGAGAGAAAAACATCAATTTGTTGTTCAATCCATCTATGCATTCATCGGTTGATTCTTGTATGTGCCCTGACTGGGGATTGAACCCGCAACCCTGGCATATGGGGATGGCACGCTAACCAACTGAGCTACCTGGCCAGGGGATTTTTGTGCTTTTCTTTTTTAAGAAGAGTTGAAAGGGTAAATATTGCATGGGCTGGGGAACACAAAAAGCTCTTGCGAAGGAGGGTTGCTTAACTGTGTTTGCGTGCCTGTCTGAGAGTCAGGGTAGGCATCGCACCATCAGACGCCTTGGGACACTGGTCCTTGCGCCATGGTCCCCTCACTGCATTCCTGCAACAGTCCCAAGAAGACCAGGTCTCCTCTCACACAGAAACTTCTTTGTCTGGCCAGCAACTGTGCACAAGGGCATCCTTGGGAAAACTTATTTGAGGAGCCTAGAATTCAAACCAAGATAAGAAATGTGTCAAAGAACATTCTCCAGCCAGTGAAAGACAAGTGGAGGAACTTTGGAGAAACAGGAGTGAACTGAAGCAAGAATGAAGGCTAATCGGTCCCCAACCACCTACCTTCCTGCTCTGACCTCTGCCTCCCACTTTGCCCCAAAGACAAATTCATGATGAGAAGGAGGCTTCTGGCTGAGAGCCCCGGTAGCCTGGTGCTACCAAAGCCGTGAAGAAAGGAGAGGCAGCCCTGGCTGGTATGGCTCAGTGGATTGAGTGCTGGCCTAAGAATCGAAAGGTCACCAGTTCGGTTCCCAGTCAGGGCACATGCCTGGGTTGCAGGCCAGGTCCCCAGTGGGGGGCCTGTGAGGGGCAACCACACACTGTTTCCCCCCCTCTTTCTTCCTCCCTTCCCCTCTCTCTAAAAATAAAATCTTTAAAAAAAGAAAAAGGAAGGAAGGAACGAACAAATGAACAAGAGGCAGCTCGGAGGCCCATCTATCGTTTCCAGGGGCCCCCAGCAGTCGGGTCTGGTCAGCCTCGGCAGGCAGGCCCCAGCTGCCTGCTCTGGAGCTTCCTTCTGTGACCACCTGCCAGGAGCCCCTTCAGAATATGTTCGCCTAGTGCTTAAGCCCTGTTTTTAAATTATAGGCAAGAGAAAAATTGGAGAGAGAAAACCTGGACACCTACGTTCCCAGCAATGGGAGAAAAGATGAGTAGATAAATAAATGATGGTTTGTGCATATTATACAGCCACTAAAAATGATGTTGACATAAAGTCTTTACTAACATAGGCAAATGCTTGGCTCAGCAAATCTAAAGTAAGTTTGCAGGAAAATGCTCCTCAAAGGGCTTGACAGGACATCACATTTAAGAACTGCTGCACGTCTACCCTCTCTTGGAGATTCGTGTTGTGCGTCAGTGTATTCAAGGCTCTCAGAGATCTGCATCAAACGATTGTTTAGGTGTATTTAATTCAGTGCTTTCCTGCTCTATTGGACGACAGGACCCTTTATCTAGAGCCCCCTCTGCCAGCCACGGGGCCAGCGCACGTCTCCCTGCCTCACTGTCTCCCCGGTGGTCCCTGTGTCTCCAGCAGATGGCTGGCTCCCCACAGCTCCCTGGAGGCCCCCCAGAGCATGGGCTGCAAGTCCTATCTCCCTGACTTGCCCCTTGTCTGCAGCTCCTTCAGGGTTGATTAGCTGTAACAGATACCACATGGCCCACAGAGCCTGAAATATTTCCTATCTGGTCTCTCACAGATCCCCACCCCACGGGCTGACACAGGGGGGTTTGCAGTAGGAGCTTGGGGGTTAGACTGAGAGTCCACGTTTGTTTCCAGTTTAGAGCCTAAGGACCTGACTTTCCCTTCCTTCTTCTTTAAATGGTGTCTATCATAGGTGTTACTGTAAGGTAAGCAATTAATTAACCCTATGACTGTCGTCAATCTACCCACAATCACTAACTGGGTAGGAGCCAGGTGCACTAACCGGCCCCCCTGACTCGGCCACGTGATGAGCTCAGCATGGTCTACTTTCTCACCTGGACCTTGGCCTGTGCCAAAAAAAAAAAAAAAACTAAAACAAACAAACAAACCCTAGCCAGCTTCTGCCACGGAAACTAACTTTGAACGGGTTTAGAGCAGAGGTCAGTAGACTATGGCCCACAGGCCAAGTGCAGTCCGCCACGTGTTCTAGGGAAGTTTTGTGGGAACCCAGCCGCATTCATTCATTTCCGCGCCGGCGTGCTCCGGGATACTGCAGGGCAGGTTCCGGACCGCCGCACCGAGGCGCATGCTGTCATGCAGTCAGTCACAAAGTGCGCTGGCGGAGGGTCCTGTCTTCAATGTGTAAAAAGCTCAGTAAAGCACGGCACAGTAACACGCTGCGTGCCTGTGTCCTGCGGCTCCCTCGGGGCTGCAGGCACGGAGCTGGTCTGCTGTAACCGACTCCACACGGCCTGCAAAGCCTAAAATGTTTCCAGTCTGGCCTCTTACAGAAAAAGTTTGCCAATTCCTGATTCAGCGGATTCCCCCCAAAGTTTTATGATTCTTTCACACTATGCAATAAGGATAAGAAAAATGTCAAGTCTGGTGAGGCAGAAGTAGGTTTACAGTTGTTTCTTTGGAAAATAAAACAATAATTAATAAATAATAATACTATAATAAGTTTTGCTTCATGTACTCACAACTGTAAGGCTACTTTTACCCGACTCTGTATCTTGTAAATACTATTTTAAAGCAACAAAAAAGTAACTTTGTGTTCTTTAGCAATTGCTAACTGTGAAATAACTGCAATTAAAAATGATAATGATGATGATGATGATGATGATGATGATGGCAATGGCTTTAATGTTGGTCATTTTAGCTCTCCACTTTAATACAGAAGAAGGAAGCAGTTGGGCGATAGGAAGTAGGTATCCCCTCCTGGTACGGCCCGCTGAGAGGCCCTGCCTCCGTAGAGATGGTGTAGTCAGAGGCAGGTGCCTCTTAGGACAGGAGCGGGGACCAAAGCAAACTTCTTCAGGGATGGAGCCCTGGCCACAGGCGGGGCTCCCAGGTTTCCTGTGATCGGCCATCCCTGCCTATCTGCTCCCACCCTTCCTGAGGTGTCAGGTGTCACGATGTCCCAGGCAGGACACACCCCGCCACTTCAGACCTTGGGTCTTTGCTCAGGCTGTCCCCATCCTGCGAGTCCTTCTTTACCTTCCCTTCTTCCCGTGCCGCACTCAGCTGGGAGCCCAGCTGCGCAGGGAGCCACTGCTGCCTGCTCTCAGCTGCGGGGCCCCTCTGCTCCCTGCCCTGTCCTCACACGACCCAGACTCCGGTCTTTCTCACGCGTCTCTCTCCCCTGCTAGATTGAGAGCAACTTGCGGGCAGAGACCGCACTGTCCTCGCTCACCGCACTGTCTTCGCTCCGGCACATCTGCTCATGGAAACAGGAAGACTTCCAGCATATGGTATTTGTGGTGTGATATTATTATGAACTAGTAGCCACATTTTTTCCATCTTCCTGTATTTCCTTGAATCCTCATCTCCTCCACTCACTCCCATTCCTTACCTCAATGTAGGAAAAAGCAGAAAGTAAAAGGACACAGTTCTTGGCTTTGAGTTGCAAAAGCGTGGTCTTTGGGGAGAAATGGAAAGAACTGGGGACTTAAGAAATGTGAGATGAGTCAGAGCAAGACTCCTACCCTAGGAATCTCCGGTCGAGGGGCAAGTGAGGAATGCGGGTAGGGGCCCTGTCTGCTGTCTTCCCCTCTAGCTGAGTTCCCATGATGGTGGTGGGGTCAGTGAGGGGGACACTCAGTGCAACCTCAAACTGGTTTACAGGATCCAAGAACAGAGGTCCCTGAGCACCTTTCTCTGGCTGAGCAGACAGAAAGGAGAACCCAGAGACGACAGCGCTACCAGTGGGTCCAGGCAGGCAGCACCTGGGACAGACACCCTGACAATTTCTGCAGCCCCACAGAGCAGATGTGGGAGAAAATTGATTGCTATTAAGTATCCATTTCCACTTCCTGCCTAAAGAACTCTGATTTTCCTGGGAGTAACAGTATACCCAGCCAAGAAGATTGCGTTTCCCAGCCTCCCTTGCAGCTAGAGTGGCCATGTGACACAGCTGTGATCAGAATGTAAAACACGAGTCACTAGATGGAACTCCCATGAAAGCTCTTTGAAGGGAGCCTGCTCAGCTTTCATATGCCCTTTTTGCCGTCCTCCTTGCCAGTTGGAATGGCTGGTGCTGTGGCAGCCATCCTGTGGTCATTAGGCAGTGGTAGGCTACAGTGGTAAAACAAGAAGACTGAAAGCACCTGGATGATGACATCACGGAGGCATTGCATCTTCCCGGGCTGTCTACCTTTGGACTTGTTAAGTGACAAAAAATAACCCTATCTTGTGAAGACCAGTGTTGGAGGACTTCAGCCAAAAATATTTCTTAATAGAGTTAGTGAGGAAACAACTGAATTATCCCTGGGCGTGTGAGAGGGCAGAGGAGCAGTGGAGCAAGAGCTGGGACGGAAGTAGAGGACTGAAGGCGGACTCAGCAGCCATCTGCAGGGACTAAGGGCAATGGAAGGAGGATGTCTCAGAGGTGACAGTGAGGACCAGATTGTTGCCACCCCTGTCCTGGACACCTCAGCCTGCTGTAATCTCCAGGATGGAGGAAAGAAATCTGAGCCGACTGAGCTTAAGTTTCTGCCGCCATACCAAATTCGGGGAGAGGAGAAACTTGAGATTCAGCAGGATCTCTCAGAAGCCCCTTTGGCAAAGAAAAGTAAGCCCTGAGCTGAGAGCTGGGGAGGAGCCTGGATGCCTCCTGTTTGCAATCCTCAGCACTTCCTTCCCCTGATGAATTATTCACGTCCATAGCTGGGGGGCAGATCAATAATGCAAGAGGCAGAAGCCCAGGCAGGGCCCAGCTTCCAGCTGACCAGCTCTGCCCCCAGCTCCAGGGTGGTCCTCTCCGCAGGCCTCTGTACCCAGACCTCTGAAATCCATCTGTCCTCAGGGCACCACGCTGCACACATACCCAGGCAGGGGAACTTTTAACAATTTCAGTACCTCCTCTGCCTGCAGGGACCCATTTGGTCACCAGCACAAAGGAACCATATGCACCAGGGGCAACCCTGAGCACAGGAATTCCTGCAGTGGGACAAGAGTGTGAGAGACTCTGGCAGCTTCTCAGGCCCCTCCCTCCGCTCTTCCTCCTCAGACCATTTGGGCTGTGAGTAGACCTTTCCATGCAAGCAGCTTTCCGACACCTGTGTGACTTTTCTCCATCTCTGAGCAGGTTCCAGCAAGTCCACAGTGGGGATCAGAGGGTGGGGGGGGGGCGGGAATCCATGCTTCCTTGGAAACTGTGCCTTGGAGGCATACCTACAGCCCCCCCGCTACCCCCCCACACACACACACACACAGGCTGCAGCCTCCCTGGCAAACACCCTTGGAAGTGGGGTGAAGACATCTTCTGCTATGAGAGCCCCTGAACGTCTGTGGGTGCCTCTCTTTGTCCTCTGCTTCTCAGTATTGCCTAGATTTTTTTCAGTTTGTTACAATAGACCATGTAGTCAGTAAGTAAGAAAGTGATGGATGATTTTTAGAAGGGAGATCAAGACCCAGTGCCTCAGGTGAGCCTGCAGCAGAGCTTGGCGGAGCTTCAGAGGCCCAGCCAGGAGCTTCCCCAGCTGGAAAGGGCAGGTATTGTGAGTCGTTACGTTAGGGCAGGGTGTGGCCTGAGTTTCTGCGTTTCTGGCAGCTCCAGTGATGCCCACACTAATGGTCCAGGGACCACATTCTGAGTAACAAGTTTCTAGAGTCTAGTCCAGTGGCGCCCAGCTGGAAATGACTGCTGGAATCACCTGCAAAGCTTTTTAAAAACTGGAGGCTCCAGCCACACCCCTGATCGCTTAAACCACATTCTCTCGAGGAGTGGCAGCCAGGCGTCCGCATTTTTCAAAGTTCCCAGGTGGTTCCCTTGTGCAGCCAGGGTGGAGAAGGCCGCTCTGGACCGGCTCAGCCCACGCTTTTACCTGAAGAGACTGAGGCCCAGGGAAAGGAAGGCCTGTCTAAGGCGACGGCCAATGAGGGAAAGGCATAGGGCCCAGGCCAGAGAGCTTCCTTGTCTCCTGTTCTGCACCAGGGAGGGCTGGGAATGGGGGACAGTGGGACTCTAGCGTCACCCAGTGGGCCCAGGACCTCCCTGATTCTGGGGTGCTCTCCAGGCTGTGCCGCAAGAAGTTGTTATTTGTGTCCCCCACATGTCTGCAGGAAGTGCCATCAGGTCTCCAACAGCCCTGTGGGTGCGAAGCAGATTATCACCCCATTTGCAGATAGGGAGCCAGGTTAGAGAGGGCAGGCTGCTTGCCCCAGGGTACAGCCATCCAGCCTTCGAAATGTCCCGCATTGTGGAAGCGCCAGCTTTTCCTCACTGATTCTGAGACGCATCTACCCTCCTCTCCCCATGGTGCAGCTTCTAGAAGTGGGCTGCGTCTGACCGATGAGGCCAGTGAAACACTCAGGCCACCACACTGGACAGTGAAGCCCTGGGATTGTTCCTGGCACTGCCTGTGTGTAGGAGGTGGAAGTTCAGCTGAGTGTCATTAAATTGGTGGCATTGCACAGCTCACATGTCACCAGGTGGTGCTTCAGATGCCTTTGAACAGGCCACAGTGCAGCACTGAAACAAGCTGTAGAGAGACGTGACTGTCGTCTGCCAGGCTGGGCAGCTGAAGGACACCGACCTGGCCAACCCCCCAGAACAGCTCAGATTTTTTAAGGCAGAGGAGGCTCCTGTCACCAAGGCATTTGAGAAGGACCGTCCTGCTTCCCCACGTCCCGACTGTGTGACCTTGAGCCAGTCACCGGACCTCTCTCACCTTCATCTTCTTCCCAGGAAAATGGGATGACGCACCTCACGAGGTGCACAGAGCCCGGCGCCTGGAACATGGGCCGTGCTCCCCGGGCCCCTATCCTGGTTGACAGGAATTTCCCCAAGGGGACTCCGCTAACACATGGCCGGTCAGGATTTGAACCCAGGCAGGCTGGCCCCAGCTCCCACACCCTGATCCACTCTGTTCCGCTGCCTCTTGGGTCCTGTGACTCTCCCTGCATTCCAGCCCCACCCCAGCCCTCCGCCCTCGCTCCTCCTTCCCCCATCCTCTTGCCCTCAGAGTTGGCAGCTCACCATGGCTGTGTGGCAACTCCTTCCCTTCCTGCTGCCTGCCCAGCCTGGTGGCTCTGCCCACACCCCCATGCCTGCTTGGCCTGCCTTTCTGAAGTCCTTGCTACCTTCCACAGCCAACCAACCCCCACCTGCTTCATTCTGAGGCCTGGGAAATGCGTCCCCCGCTCCCCCCACATACACCTCTCTCTCACCTTCCTTCTGTGGGGCTTTCCTCTCTGGGCAGCAGCAGGACAGCAAGAAGCCAATGTGGGGGTCCGACCTGGGCAGGCATGGGGTCAGTTCGCCAGCACCCACGCAGTGTTTTCTGTGTTCCAGGCATGGTGGGACCTGGGACCAGTCCCTGAACCTCTCTGAACCTCAGCTCACCAATTCGAATCCCCAGGTAACACTGGTAACCCGCTTGGATGCCTTGTAGATTTACCAAAGCACGTCAAATGCCCAGCGTGCACCAGGCTGTCAGCAGGTGCCGGTTTCCTGCCCCCTTCTCTCCACTCCAGAGATCTTTGTTCATGTGCAGAAAGAAGCACCTGGGGAAGATGGGACCTGCCTTACTCACCAGAGAAACTGAGGCTCGGAGAGGACCAGTGACTTGTCCGGGACAATGCCTGTGCTGGCCGTGGTGCCCAGGCTTCCTGGGGCCCAGCCCTGAGAGAACTGCCCCACCCCCGACTCCAGCAGTTGTTTGGGACCCCTTGATCCGTGCAACCCAGCAGCACAAACACACAGACCTGGGGTGCGCATGTACAGTCAGATTTATTTTTTTCCATGCTGAGAAATACAGAGGAGCCAACTGGTGAGTGTGGTGTGGGCAGAGGGGAGGGGCAGTTCTCGCTGCTCCCCTTGGGACCCGGGAGAGGCCGGGTCTGCGCCCCCAAGCCGGAGCCACACTGGGAGGCCACTGTGTCCATGCAGTCAGCAGCCGGGCCCACAACCGAGTTCCTGCTCCTTCCAGCTTCAGCGAGGCCTGGGGGTGCCAGGCCACCTGAGCGGTGGGGGTATTGGGGACCCTCCCTCCCTATCTTACCTCTGAAGGGTTTCTCATCCTCAGGCCCCGTGCTCTCCTCTGGTGGAGGAGCTAGTCTTTGGGGGCCTCCACGCCTTCCACACATTGGAAACCTCTGAGCTATGCCCTTGGAAGACTAGAAGACTCTCAAGTTGTTCTTGTCTGAATGGAAGAATGTTCCAGCTGTGCCTGTTCCTGTGGCTTCTTTCTCACCTGATCTGGGTTTTGCGTGTGAACAAATGAGCGTGCACATGCGTGGCAGTTCATGCATGGCGGAGTCTGCACGGGACTGTGGGGGCGGGGCACGTCTTGGTGAGTGCTGGGCCCTGCGCACACACTGTAGACGGAGCCCCACCTCTGCCATCGTCTCCCCTGGTGCCTTTTTTCTCCCTCAAATGCTGAAGCTGAGGACCCCTGGGGCCAGCTGGGAGACCTGTGACTGAGGACCCCTCCTTCCAAACCTGTGGCCTATGACTCCCCATCTCCCCTGGCCTGACCTGACCTTGCAAATGACACAAATACTCAGGGTCACCCCCAGACTTCCCCCCAAAAACAGGGCATCTTTCCCTTGACCTCAAAGTTTCCATAAAGCAAATCCAACCAGCCCCTCCTTTAGGGTGTGTGGAGGCTGAAGTTTATTCCCTGGGGGGGACTGACTCAGGAGAGCCTGCCCCAGAGGGATCCCTCTGCTCCCCTCCCCTCCTGGTGGTCGCTGAGTCTTGGATTGCACTGAGGACACGGACTTCCTGGCAGACAGAGGCTCAGTGCTAACAGACACCCTCCCAGAAGCCTATGCAGAAGGTGGGAGAGGCCAGTAGGGACCCCAAGGGGGGAACATGCTTGGACAACCTGGGGCCAGTCTGGCTGGGGCTGGGAACCTGCCCTGCTGCTGAGCGCGGCAACCTCAGCTGCTGGGCAGGGGCTCCCAGGGCAGGGAAGCCTGGAGCAGCCCCCTTGAGAGTCCGGGAGCCAAACCAATGGGGAAGGTGGGCACAGGGGAGGCCCTGTGGACAGAGCCTGTACTAGAGAGAAGTTGGGGCAGAATCCAGGGCCAGAAGCCAGTCAGGAGGCCCACGGCCCTGCTCGGTCCTTTCAGGCATCCCACTGTGTCCTTAGACAGAAGCCATGGTGTCCAGTCCCGCCTTCCGCAGGTGGGTGTATTCCCAAAGCTGGGGCTCCTCCCTCTCCCACACACTGAATCCTTCAGCCAAGCTCTTTCCTCAGTCTTGGAGTCCTCTAGACCAAGAAACAATAAACTTTCATAAAACCCCTCTGGCCCACTTCCCTACAGGAGCACAAACACTGCTAATGGCCTGGGAGCCCATGGGAAGCATCCCAGGGCTGATCCCAAAGCCTCCTCCAGGGAAAGCCCCTGCTGTTTGCAGATGTCCAGGAGCGCAGGGTGGGGCTCAGAGCATCGGGTGAGGCTGGGCTGGGAGCCATCTGAGCCACTCTGCATGGGGCCCCAAGTTTGTACCCCAGACCATGCCAGGAGAGAGCTCAGGACCCTGGGTCCTCGCTGGCCGATGGGAAGGGAGGGCAGGGCAGGTTAGGGCCCTAGGAGTTCTTGGTTGGTGCTCCAGACTACAGCACAGGGAGGGAGCAGAAGGCGGACTGGGTCATCCCGGGAGACTCCCCAGGACGTAGTTCTCGGTGGAGACGCTCCCAAGGCTGAAAAGTTCGGGAAGTGGTCCATGGGCCATGCTGTCCCAGTTCCTTTCTTCGCCAGCATTCCTCTGGCTGCCTCCACCCTGCAATGGGGGGTTTAGGTGTGGCTGCCACCTCCTTCCAGGGCAGCCACATGGCTGTGTGCCGGAGGTCCCAGGGCACATGCTGAGTGTCAGCTTGGGCTCTCGGCTTCTGCGGTGAGGGCGCAGCTGGGGTCGCAGCAGGCGTGTGGCACAAGGCATGCAAACAGTCCTTCTTACCCCTCCTCAAGAAAAATACAAAGATAAAGAAAGTCCCACATCCTTGCTCCTGGTCATGCAGGGAGCGTGCTGCCCCGCTCCTCACCGCAGTTCGCCTGTGTGTTCGTGGGGCTGGTTTCTTCTGTCCGGCAGTATGTGCTACTCAGTAGGTACCAGGAAAGTGTGGGGATGAGGAAAAGCCAGAACACTGGGGTCAGAACATCGGGCTGTGTCGTGAGATTAGACACATTTCTCAGCGGTTTCACAGTAAGTTTTGTTTCTTTCCTTCCCTCCTCCGGCTTTTCCTATCTGATGTGGACTGACGGTGGAGTGACTTGGGAGTTTCCCTCCGAGTGTGTGCTTTTGGAACTCGGGGACAGGTGGGCCCTTGGCAGTCACATCCTGTCCTGCGCGGTATGTGGGGTGGGGGTTGGGAGCACTCCAGCTGGTTCGCTCTGCTAGCGCAGAGGCCCGGTTCCTTCTATTTCTTCTGAACTGTAAGGGAAAGAACAGTGAAGGCAGAGTAGAGCCCAGAACGCAGGTCCCCGTGTGGAGGATTTGGGTGTTCGTTTCCTGTGGGAAATGGCAACGGGGATCAGGGCGTGGTCTGGGGCTCGTGGCGGAACTGCACTCCCGCCAGTGAGAGGGCTGCGGCCCGGATGATTGGCACAGAGCTGGGCCTGTGACCCCTGATCATAGAACCACTGATGCTTGAATTTCTCAGTGAAAGCTAACCAGTTCCCTTGACCGCTGTGGGTTCAGTAGTTGTCATGTGCCGCTGAAAGAGGGTGGCTAAGATGACAAGCAGCAGCAGGACAAAGGAGACTGAGGCTAATGCCCTGGACAAGTGGGCTCCTGCCTCTCACGCATCTGCGTGTCTGTCACAGAGAGACTGTGGAGCGTGCTTTGGTCCAGGCAGATGGGAAGTGGAGGGTGAGGCTTCCGAATCCAGGAAGGCTAATTACAAACCTCACCTATTCCCCCCGCTCAGAAGCCAGGGCTGCCCAGGACCCCATGGCAAAGCCCCAGGCTTTCTGCCCCACGTTGAACACTCTGTAGCCTAGACCAGTGCCTCCCAAACCTAATGATTGGGCTGGAAATCTCAGTAAAACTCGGATTCTGATTCAGTGGGTCTGGGGTGGAGCCCATGATTCTGCATTTCTGACACGTTCCTGGGGTCAGCAGCCACAGCCACCAGTCCATTTGGCGGAGCAAGGTCTTTGGGGGAAAGCTCAGGATGGTCACTGCAAGGAGCAGAGATCCCTGGGGGCTTCCCGACGTGAGTGTGTGAAGAGAGGGAGGTGGACCACATTGGCTACGTAGCCCAGAGACTCTTGGAGCTCATGGGCCTGTGAGCAGCCGGCAGTGACCCTGGAAAGTGGTTCCCCTGCCTGGATAACTTCCTGGGGCCAGCTCTGTGTGCTCCCGGAAGTGTTACTTCCTGACTTCCGCCATATGCATTGCTCGCCTGTGGCCTGTCCTGGCTGTCTCGGTGTGGACACTTGTGTGGCAAGCCACAGTGTACAAAGACGGTGACATCCATTACCTCAGGTGAGCTGGGGGCTTTTATCTACTGCTTTAGACCCAAAAAGCCCTATGGTCCAACTAGACAGACACTGGCCCGGGGCCTGGGGCTTTCAGAGCCTCTGACTCCTAGGCCTGAGCTCTTTCTCCACCCTTTCCCCTTAATCCACTTTCCAGGCAAAAGGCGAGTCAGACAGCCAGGCCTACTCATCTGGTCACTGCTGGGGACCAGGATGCTTTTCCAGAGTGAGAGGATAGGCTGTGCCCCCATGGACTCGTCCCATCCTTCCACCGCCCCTGCCCAGTGGCCCGGGCTGCGCCCTTGGCTGTCCTCGCAGTGAGCAAGCTGGCATGCGGGTGGGCCTCACCTGCAAAGTTGACGGTCACGGCCACAATGATGATGATGATCCCTATGACGATGAAGCTGATGCTGAGCATCCGGGCCAGGCGGCCCAGCCTCCGGGCCCCATCCAGGTCCCCCTGTTGCACGCTACCTCGAGACTGCAGAGAGAGGAGGGCAGAGACCTCAGGAAGGCTGTCCTCAGCAGCCCTGTCGGGGGCCCTGGCCTGGGCCTCCAGAACACACCCAGTGCCCACTGCAGCCAGCACTCCAGCCACCTGGACTCAAGGGGCAGGAACACCAACCAAGCCTGCCCCTGGCCGGCTGAGGACAGCTGGAAGCCGAACCAAGAAATGCAGAATCACAGAACCACAGGGTGGAACAGTGGGGACCAAGGGCCTGAGAGGGTGGACCAGGCCCAGGCTACACTGAGCTGGTGGGAACAGGTGAGCCAGGCCCCTGCAGACCCCAGGCCCAGGCTCACTGCTGTGGCTGCACCCAGATGCTATGGCTGTCCCTGTGGCTTTTTCTCTGGCCTGATGGGCCTGCCTCCTTTTCTCTGTGACCCACAGAGAAAAAAAAATTTTTTTTTCTTTGCCACAAAAGAAAAAGAAAATCCCTGGTCCTCCCTACCCAGGAACCATGGCCCTGCTCAGCCAAGCCCCCTCCCAGATCACGCCAGAAAAACAGCTGTCTTGGTTTTGAACCAGGAAGGCTGGGCCTGCGGGGAGGGGAACCACCCCTGGCTTCACAGGGGCCCCACTTGACACTTCACTCCTTAGTGAGTTTGGGTTTTCTAGACCCGTGCAATGTGGTGAAACGGTGGGGGGGGGGTGAGGGGAGCGGTAAGGCGTCGAAGGACAGAGGGCGTCCTCAGAGGCCCCGGGGGGCTCAGTAGGTAGTGTGTCCCAGGCGATCCCACGGTGGCCCTGTGCCGCTGCCAGGGGTGGTACACTCGTCAATTTGCTGGCAAGGGCTGGCTCGTGAGCTCGAGTTCCGGCGCTCCTGGTGTTCCCTGGACCGCTAGAGCAGGCGCAGGCAGGAGCCCGGGAAAGGTGTCACTGCCTCAGGTTATTTATTTTCTGATCATTTGAGACCCCTGAGTTCTGAATGGAAATGTAGTCAAGTACCTTAATGATGATGACGATGATGATGACAATGATGACTTATTGTGCCCTTATTTTGTACCAGGCAGCTTGCTCAGGACTGGACCAAAATTATCTTTTAGCCTCAAGCCATCCTGTGAGGTTGGCAGTGTGGCCCACTTTTTTTACTGTTAACTGTTATGAACACGTCTAAGATGAAGTGCAGGGGAGAGCAAGCAGTGACCCAGTGTGCACCGGTACCGGTGTTGCCCACTTTTGAAGCAGCTGAAGTTCAGAGAGGCCACCCGGCCCCTCTCTGTGCCCTGCACGTGGGCACCCCTCCCCAAAGTTCCGGCCCCTTCACCTCGCAGAATTCCGACCAACCCCACTCCCACCCTCACCCCGTGGTTCCCTGTTTCAAGCTCCTTCCAGGCCAGCCCCACTCTCCTGTCTCAGGGCCACCCAAACTCACCGTGCCCCAAACCATAGCTTCCGACTTCCCAGGTCTGCTCCTGGCCTGGCACTCGCCCAAGCCCCAGTTATTGGCAACAGCCTGGAGTCCTCCCACTTCCTCACAAGTCCTCTCCCAGCCCAGCCCACATATCAGTTTCCGTTCTTGGTCGATTTCATCGCGACTCCACTCTCTAGGTCCTTTGCACCTGCCCTAGTTCCAGAAGCCACTTCTCACGCAAGCCATGACAATTGCCTCCTGAAAATCCCCCAGCCCCAAGCTCTCTTCTTCCCCATTGTATCCCCCAAACCACATTTCACTCCACAGATAGTTACACCAGGCCCTGGGCTAGGCCTCTGGATGCAGCAGTGTGCAAGGGATTTCCGGGCCCTAGCCCACAGAGACTCTGGCCTGGTGGGGAGGCTGTCCTCCACTGTGACCACACAAATAGAGGTAAATTTGCAACTGTGGGGAGTGATACAAAAAGAGGTACCTGGTACTATGAGGCCTTATAAAAGGGGGAAATCCAAGAAGACTTCCTGGAGGAAGGACATTTAGACTGAGATGTGAAGGCTGAATAAGACTTTTTTTAAAGATTTCATTTATTTTTAGAGAGGAGGAGGGAGGGAGCAAGAGAGGGAGAGAAACATCAATGTGTGGTTGCCTCTTGCATGCCCCCTACTGAGGACCTGGCCCACAACCCAGGCTTGTGCCCTGACTGGGAATCAAACCAGTGACCCTTTGGTTCTCAGGCCAGCACTCAATCCACTGAGCCACACTGGCCAGGATTGAAGGCTGAGTAAGACTTAAATAGACCTTTTTCAGAAGGAAGAAGAGCATTGCAGGAAGAGAAAAAAGCATGTGCAAAGACCCCGAGGGAGGCCCTGCATGGCAAACATGTAGCCGTGCAATACATCATTGTCTGAGGGAAGCAGGAGGGACTAGACAGAGGCCAGTGTGGGTGGAGCTGAGAGTGAGCAACAAGAGGGTGGAGCCAGGCCACACAGGGCTCTGCCCAGGCAGGGATGAGGTTGGTTATTGCCCGAGGAGCAGTGGGAGCCAGTGAAGATGCGAGGCTAAGGCACAGGAATGGTTTCTAAAAGGCCTTATGGGATCAGAGAGGAGGCTGGAATTCAGGAGCTGATGCAAAAGATTGGCAAGGTGATGGTGACTGAGTTAATCACTCCCTCGCAGTATCTTCCGTGGCCGCCACTGTCCACAGACCACAGACCAGGCTCAGGTCTGCTTTGCATTTCCTGATTTTATCCTCTCCTATTCTCTTCCACAACCTCTGGGCCCAGCCAGTCTGAGCCACCCCGGGGATGAGCGCCAACTTCCACATGCCTTTGCTTGTGCTGTTCCTCCGGCCTGCATACTTGTTCCCACAGTACCGCTTATCCACCTCCTCTCCACCCTTCAAGGGCTTGCTCCAATGCCACCTCCTCTGTGCAGCCCACCAAGATTCCTCCACCTTCTCAGGAATACTAATTATCCCTAACTTTATTTGAAAATGTACCTTGTGTCGGGAACTATGTTAACTGCTTGCCATCCACTAGAGCTTTTCATCCTCCTATTAGTTAGGGGTTGTTATCGGGCCATTTACAGAAGAGGATCTGGAACAAGGAGGCATCATGAGAGAAGCAACCAGAGACGCAGAGAAAGGCCAGATCAAGAAGGGGCCTGGCTCTCACAAAACAGAATCTGGATCTTGCCCTGTTAGAGAGTGTACAACCAGCTGAGACACACAGAGGATTTCTCTAAGACAGAAAAGAAACAGATCCAGTACAGAGGGAGAGGTGAAAAGACCGAGGAGTGACAAGCACCCCAGTGTCCCAGGGCAGTAGCAGGTCTGGTCTTGAGCAAAGGGATGATCTATAGACAATGGACAAGAGCACTCCGATCTGTGGAGACCGGCTGAATGTGGGTGCAGGTGGCGTCACACCTGGATAGGTCTGTAAGTGGATCTGGGCAGGAAGTTGCGAGCGTACATGCCCCTGGACCTTAGGGCTATCAGCAACAATGGACCGATGTCATCCGGTGGGAGGAAAAGAGAAGGTGGGTCTGGCTTGAGGAGGGCCATAGAGTGGCGCTCGGGCAACAGCCCATCTGAGACTCACCAGCCCAGCTGGATGCGGCGGGGGCCCCAGCCAGGAGCAGGCATGTCCAGCTCCCAGAAGGGCACCCTGCTGAGCACACACAGTCTGGATTCAGACCTCTCGGCTCCTGTCCCAGCACCATCATTTATCAAATGTGTGACCCTGGACAGGTGGGCTTTCCTTTACTATGCTTTGATTTCCTCATCAGGTAAAATCAGCACCCAACTCACTGGGATTTTGTGGAGATTGAGTGAGATCGTACAAGTCGGGGCTCAGTGTGGTGCCCAGCAGGAGATAGTGCTCCGTGGTACAGCAATGGAACACTTTTGCTGTTAACGGGATAACCTTCCCTCCGCCGAGTCTGAGAAGGGTAAAAGAGCATGCCCCGTCCACTGGGGAGTAGGAGGCCGACCCGTCGTGAAAGACCAGCCTCTCCAGAGGGTCTTAGTGAGATTTGCGGCACTGCTTTCAGAGCCACTCGGGTAGGGTGCTCATTGCATGCTGACTCTGCGTCCAGGAACCCGCCTCTCCTCCCTTTTCTCTGTCTTTCCTCCTCTTGATGGCGGTGGGGTGGGAGGATAGGGGAAGACCCTCCTGTGTCTCTGTCCCCAGCGGAGCACAGTCCTTTTCCCATCCTCATGCTCGAGGCCCAGCCTCCGCGAGGCTCCTGCTCTGGCAGGTGCCCCGTGAATAGCAAAGCCTCGTTGCTGAGCTGCGCGCTACAGCTCCCATCTCTGGGAGAGAATGCCAGCATCGCCCCTCCTGGACTCGCCCTCTGGCTCTCCCCCCTCAAACACAATCGTAAGAATTCCTCACCTTTCTAATGGGCCTCAGCCTGTCTCTACCTCTCTAGGCCCACTCCGCTGCCCAGCCCACTCCCAGTGTGTATGCCCTCTGGACACTGCATCGGCCTCCTGCTCACAGGTCTCTCTGCCCCCCCACCACCCCAGTGCCCCATCCAACCTCTTCTTAACAGCGCAGGTGAGGTCTTTGAAATGCAAGCCTGGTCACACGACTCCCATAAAAGAGATGCATTGTTATGCCCCTGTGCCTCTGCACATACTGTTTCTGCTGAGATGCTTTTTCTCATTATCACAGTGCCACCTCAACGGCTCCTCCTCGTCCTTCAAGAGCCACCCCCAGCGCAACTTTCCTTGGCTCCCACAAACAAGCCCTCCTGGGAGCTCCCACAACATCCCCCTGCATTCTTTCTCTCTCTTACCACCTGGTAGCTGTGTCCGTCTCTTTCTTCAGCCTGTAAGCTCCTAGAAGGCAGGGACCATGCATCCTCAACCCTGGTATCCTTATGTAACTTAGGGGAAGACGCTAGTAAGTGTCCAGGCATTGCTGAGGAAGTAAAGAATTTAAGCAGAGAGAAGAAGAATGAGAGGAGAGTCTGTTTTCTAACCATTGGACCAGCCAGTGGAAGGCCCAAAAGTAACAGGGATGAATGAAAGGAATAAGGGTAGTAAGTCCCCCAGGAAAGATACCTGGCATCCTGACCCATGCCACCTCCAGCTCTGTGTGGCCAGCCCAGGTCACTAGACTCAGGACTTCAACACCAAGGCCACACTGGGGGGAAGAGAAGGCAACATCACAGGAAGGCTTCAGGGATTTCTAGAAGGTTGGGCTTTAAAAACTCTGCGGCTACCTTGAGTCGTGACCAAAAGGCTGGTTCTCGGCTGTAAGCCTGGTGGGCGGGGGGAGGGGAGCAGGGTTTGAGAGGAGTCCTGCCCCCCCTTCCAGAGAAACGCCTGTGAGTGCAATGTCATTCAGGGCCTCAGGGCGAGGGGCACATGTGGCTGCTTGGGGAGGAGAAACAGACAGGGGAGGATCCGGGAAGATTGTGCGTGTCACATGGAGCCTGGTCCCTTCTCTGCCCACGGAGCTGCCGGGTCTTGCTCCCCAGTCAGGCTGGGCAGGGAGGACCCGACCTCGGCTGCTCTGTTGTGTCAGGCCCTGTGTCCACACTGCAGTGTGAACCTCTCCACTGTGCTGCACGTCTTGGTGTTCTGATCTGTGACATGGAGGGGAAATGACTGCCTTTCAGAGCAGAACCCTACTTCTAGGTATAGAAGTTTCGCACCACTAGCTGGCACTCATAGCTGAATCTACCCTTCCCTGTCCACCCCCCTATTAATTACCAAATGAAAGTTCCATTCCTTAACTGCAGGGATGGAAGAAGACCCTTCATTTCTTTAAAAAGAATTTTTTTTATTGATTAGAGAAAGAGAAACATGGACTTGTTGTTCTCCTCATTTGTGCATTCATCGTTTGATTCTTACATGTGCCCTCACCAAGGCTTGAACCTGCAACCTTGGCGTGTGGGGAGGACACTCTAACCAACTGAGCTACCCGGCCAGGGCACCTTCACTTCTTTTTATGAGTAAGAGACAGGTGCTCTCTGCTCCCCACTTAAGTGGCATCATCTCCTTGTACCAAATGGCTTAAGTGGAAGGCACAAGAACAGTTGCAGATGACCGTAATGCCTGTGATAACAGACCACGGTGACTGCAGCGGCTGTGGGGATGGTGTGGGGGAGATGGATTCAGGCTAACAGAGGAGGGAGGAAAGACACTGGCGAAGTCTGAGAGCGCAGTGGGGGTGGAGGGGCGGTGCTGGGGAGAGCTGCCCAGGCTGAAACCAGCCGGAGGAAGGTGGCCACGGGGAGGTGATTCTCCAGCCCCCCTCACAACCTCTCTGCAACACCGCAGTTGCTTCCGGAATGCCCTGACTGGAGAGGAACCCTCCAGTTGCTGAAGAGTGGGGAACGATGCTGGGGAGTCCCGGGGAGCAGTCAGGGCAGCTGCGGTGGTGGATGGGAGGAACGGGAAGTGCTTAGGCGCCTGAGATGGCAGCTAGTTACCAACTGATTTGGAAGCCTGGCAGTATTTTAAGCCAGCTGGCCAGCTGACCGTCAGGCCAGGTTTGGACTCCGCACTCTTGTGGAGTGAACGGATGAATACATACATGAATGGTCGTGAGCCTGCAACCTGTCAGTTAAATAGTGAAGTCATTTAAACCGTCCGAGAAAAGGTGTGTCGAAGCCACTCTGGACCTCTGCAATGCTCCCGCATGTGGCAGGAACCACCTACGGAGAAGGGGCTGCTCAGAGGTGCCCACCAAGCCACAGACCGGGCCGTCCACCCACCCTGGGTGGTGCAATGAGGGTGAGACTTCACTGTCCCCAAACTGGGCGGAGTCGGAATTGCCTGTGCCCTGGGGATCTGCCCTCTCCCCCGACACTGCGGTCTCACTCAGTGTCGATAAGAACCGCAGCCACTTCCGCTTACTATGCGCACGCTCAGCGCTCGGTGCTTTCACACACGTTAACTCATCCTCCCGAGAACCCTGAGGTAGACGGTTTAATGGCACCTATTTTACAGATGAGGAAACTGAGGCTAAGGAAGGAGGCTGAGTGATTTGGCCATGGCCATGTGGCTTAGAAGGGACAGAACTGAGGCACTCACCCAGGTCTGACACATGTTTTATCACTATTGTCAAGCCAAGGCCCGCTGCCTGGGGCCCGGCTGCCCTCGTGGACGGGAGACCTTGCTGGCATTGGAGAGCAGGGGGCCATTCTCAGCCTGACCCAGAAGTAAAATGGATGAAGCCAGCCTTGCCCTGGCCACCACAGGAGGCTCACGGGGGGCCCAGTTCTGAGCATGGCTGAGTCTGGACAACTCCTCAGATACAGCCCCTGAGCCACCAGGCCAGCAGGCCACTGTCAAAGGCTGTGTCGTGGGTAGGAAGCCACCGTGGGAAGGATGCTGCTGGTCCATTGTCTCCCCTCATGGAGCTGGGGGCAGGAGAACAGTGGGGGAGGGCCAGGGAAACAGAGAAGGAAAGGAAATTCCTCCTGCCCTGCACATGATTTGGCGTCCCTGGGAGGGGCACGCCTTCCTCACCCCCAGAGGAGACGCAGGGTGGGACCACGGAGAGAACGCTGGGCTCAGCTTGCAGCTGATGTGGCTCTTCCTGGTCGTGTGACCGTGGGCAGCACACTGGTCTGTGCATGTCAGGTGCCTCGTCTGTTAAGTGGGGGGGACATTTAGCCAGACTCTGTGAGCCGCATGTCAGGACACGCTCTGCAGACAGTAAGCTGTAGAAAAGCTGCCGGGGCTGGGGGTCTCCTTCCAGCGCAGATCAAAGGTTTGGCCCTTCACCTGGCAACCAGTGGGAGGACCTCAGACCAGAAGTTCTAAAGTCAGGCCCAGGACCCAAGACACCAGCCCAGGAGACTGACTGCCTTTCACACTCTCCGGCCCTCCTTCGCCCTAATGCTGTTTGGGTGGGACCGAGGGTTTCAGCCCCAGGTGAATAACTAACCCCCTCCCCCTGGGAAATGGGAGTTTCCTATGAACTTGACCGGCTCCCAGAAGGGGGAGACAGCTGTGAGCACAACCAGTAGTGCTCCCCACGTGGGCGCCCTCAGATTCAGGAGGCAGGCTGTGGAGTGGGTAGGCCAAGAGCTTGGCCTCCAGTCACCCCGTCCTAGGCTCCCAATCACTGTCGAGCAGGTTACTCCACAAGTCCATACTTCAGTTTTCTCACCGGCACATTGAGAGCAGTAACAATACCGAGACCTCACAGGATTATAGTCCGACTGAAATGAGATAATATATATAAAGTATATGGACCAGTGGCTAACATTTAGCAAGCACGTGGTGTTAGTAATAGTCCCTCATTCCTGGGCTTCCTCAGGTTCCTTCTCTCTGGCTCCTGACAGTTCCCTTTAGAAATTCATCTCCACAACTACACTCCGCACTTGCCTTGGCTCCTCCTCTGAAATCTCAAGCCCCCAACCTCTCTCTCACCCTTGCTCTCTCATAGCACCTGCCCTTTGACCTCTCTGAGCCCCAGCCTGTGACCAGCCTCTGTCTCTGCCAAGGCTATAGCCATCATCCTGGCCTCGCTCCCTCCCAGTCCGGCCCGATCCTGGTGTGGCATCTCAGCCACCCCGGCTCGCATCTTCTGTGCCATCTGGTCCTGCCCTCATGGCAATGTTGCCATCCGCAGGTTTGGGTGGGCCCAGTGTCACATCAGGGACTCTACGTCTGCAGCTGGACAAAAGCCACACCACCGTGCAGGCTGATAACAACTCAGACCCACGTTTCCAGCCTCAGCAGAGCCCTCAAGCCATTGACCCGTCCAGCCCTAGTCACTGCTCTTCTCTGCCATCAGGCCCTTATCTCTCAGCAAACCACCTCGCCCTCCCTGTCCCTGGTGGCGTGGGTCCCATACAGCGTGAACCAACTTCGTTTTCTTTGAGTTTCTATCTGCTTCTGCCCTCACGGCCTCTCCTCCAAGCTCCCAGGAAGAAAGTCCTTCTGCGTCCCATCTCTCTGCTCTTCAGGGAACTCGCCTTGTCAATCATATCTGCCCAAGCTTCTCCATCACCAGGGCTCCCAGGGTCCCCAGGACCCCCAGGGGTCTGTGATTGGCCAAGCCAGGGGACACTCCCAGCCTTACCAAACCTGATCTCTCCGCAACATTTGACAACTCCCTCTTCCTTCAAACTCACTCCTACCTGGGTGTCTCTTTCTTTCCCAGTTTTCCTCCCACCTCCTGGAATCTTCTTTTCAAAAACCTTTTCTGCCCACTTCCCTCTGCCCATCCCTTAAATGCTGTATGCTGCGGAGCTTTCTCTAAGGCAGTTCCACTGTTTTGGGGGAGAATATCTGGGAGCCAGAAGCAATCACTGCTCCTACCTCCTTAGCAATTCCTTCCCTTCTTGGTGCCCGCCTTTCTGGGCCCACTGCTCAGCTTGGGCCTTCGCCACCTGAGTGGTCTCAAGAGCCTCCTGCAGGGTCTCCCTGATCCCCATCCTGCCCGCTCTAGTTCATTTCCCACAATGCTGTTGGGTATTGGTTTTAAAATATGATCTGACCTCATCACACCTCTGCCTAAATCTTTGTAGCGGCTCCCAAGAACACTAGGATGAAAGTTCAATTCGCAGAGCAGGTCTGCCTCCCTGCACCACCACACTGTTGCACCCTCCTCATGCCAGACAGGCCTGGTCTTATCTGACCACTTCCCAAATGCCTAACGTGGTGCCTGGTGCATGAAGGCACATTCCTTCACGGGTCCTGATTATCCCACACCACTTAGCTCCCTCCAGACAAGCGACGCACCGTTCGAGTGAATGGTTGACGGAAAGGAGGATCCGTGGTACCACTGTGAGAAGGTTCCCCTGCCCTCGCCACCGTCCCCGCCTCCTCGCTCTCACCTGCACGCCGGCACAGGTTGCCTCTCCTGAATGCCAGGCTCAGAAGGCCCCGTCAGTCCGTCCTTTCACCCTACACAGAACCAATCTCCCAAAATGGAACTCTGACCAATCTGCTCTCTGACTCCAAACCCTGCAGAGCCTGAACACGCTCTGCCGAGTGTGAACCGAGCCAGTCGCTGAGGGACCACACACTGTCTGATTCCATCTATACGAAACCTCCAGAAGAGGCCCATCCGTACCGACAGAAAGAGCAGCGGTTGCCCAGGTTTGGGAGGGACTGAGGAAGAGGAGGGAGGGCGGGTGGTGACAGAAAAAAGGCACAGTTTCTTTTGGAGGTGAGAAAAATGTCCTGACATTGAGTGTGGCCATGGTTGCACTTAGCTGTGAATATACTAAAAGTCACTGAATCACGCACTTTAGGTACGTGAACTGTATGCTCTGTGAATTATATTTCAAAGCTCTAAAAAATGCCCATAGCAAACCCGTGATGCCTTCCAACCTTCACCAGGGAGGTGGGCAGCTGCCGCAGAAGGGCCGTTTCTGTGTGACAGCAGCCCGTGTGCCGGCTGCTGTTCTCGAGCGCTCTCTGGGGCCCGTCTCACCTCAACCTCGCACGGCCCCACGAGGTGGGTGCTGTGGCGGCAGCCCATTTTGCAGAGGGGGATGCTGAGAAGAGAGGTTTGAGTCACTTGCCCAAGGCGACACAACACCTTGTGGTCTTGTCTAGCGTGAACACTTCTCGAAATGTGTTGTAAGGATCTGTTTACAAGTTTCTCCCCTCTGGACTGGAACCCCCTGGGAATTGGTGATGTGGTCTGGTTTAGCACCCCATTCCCTGCCCCTGGCCAGTGACAATCACACCTGACTCAGGAACATGAGGAGGACATGGAAATTCAAGAGTGGGCTCACTGGTTTCACAGTCTGGGGCTCAGGTTTCCTTTGGCAAAGGCAGCTCTATCTGCCTGCCCGTACCCTGCCACCCCCGCCAGGGGACAGATTCTAGCAACTGTGTTCCCCTGGGCCCTTGTGCGTCTTTCCTCCCCAAGGCTGCCTCCCCTCCCAGGCTTCTCCTTGTAACCAAGAGGTGGCCCCTTCCAGAGCACAGGCTGCACCTGTGGCTGGGCCCTGCCCCCAACTGTCCCAGACTGCAGCAGGTGCACAGGAAACTCCTCAAAGACCCCACCCTGGCCCTGCCCAGCCCTGGCTCTTGTGCCCACGCCAAGTCCCTCTGACTTAGGGACGCTGCCAGTGTGCCCTGATGTCCTGGCAGGTGGTGCTGGGTTTGATGGGGACTGAGGAAGGTGTCCCCATCTGGGGACTGGGCATCAGTGGGGTAGACACGGAAGTGTGAGAAAATAGGGACTTTCTAAGGGGACAGCCGGGAGCAGCAAGAGTGACCACAGCTCCCAGGGGCCTGGAGATAGATGATTCAGCAGTGACATCACCGCAGAGGGAAGCAGACAGCCTCTCCCCACCCAGTTCTCTGGCCCTGGCCAGCCCTGGACTAGCCATTCACTGCCCCCAGCTCCCAACTTCATTCTAGAAGTCACTGCCTGCCCTGTCTTTCTCTCTCTCTCTCCTTCCTAGACCTCAAAAGTCACATCTGCTGACATTTTCCGTGGCTCCTCTGCAAGGAGCTCTATCCAAATGACTTGGTTTGGGGACAGTCTGAGGCAATGAACTCAAAACCCTGCAGCACGAGTGTGTGAGGAGAAAGATGGGCCCACGCACCCTCCTTGGCAAGTCTGGCCGTGCCCTCTGCCACGTTTCCCACCCGGGCTCAGACCTCCCCTGCCCTGAGGACAGATGCGAGGCCAGTACGGCCGCCAAAGCCCGGAGGGCCCCAGCAAGCACCATTCCCTGGGGAGCCAGGCCCCTGGGCTCCCAGTGCATGGCAGGTAAGCCACCTCTGGCTCTTGGAAACCAGAGCTGGTAGAGGGTCCAAGAGCACCCAGGTGGCCCGGGGTGAGGGACAGGGGGCACTGTGGGGAGGCTGGCTCCCCTCCTGAGAATGTGGGCCCTGGGCCCCCACGGCAGCTGCAACTCTGCTGATAATGTGGCTCTGCTCGGGAATGACTCCTCGAGAGAACCCCCTGCCCCCCAACCTCCAAAGACAAGCCCCCCGACTCAGCTGTCTTTCTGTAGTTTGGAGTTTAGCCCCAGGGAGCTCCCTGGGCCCCCTACCCAACGGGGCTGTGTGCAAAGCCAAGCTGGACCCAGGAGCTGAGATGAAAGAGGGCAGCAAACAACAGCTCTCCTGACCCCTGGGCCCTCCTCCCAGGGGAGCAGTAGGCCAGCCGAGAAAGGGAGTCTCGCCCCCCAGCCCCTAGCGCCCAGCTCTCTTTCCCCTGCACCCACACCAGGCACCAGGGAGCGTGTCTGCCGCCCCCCAGGCCCGGCCCCTGCCCTGGAGCAAACAGCAGCGCTTACCATGATAGAAAAGATGAGGGGGATGAGGTTGAGGGGCCAGACGGGGCAGAAGCAGGAGGCGATGGCTAGGATAAGGTAATCTCTGGGGACTTCTTGGTCCTGGGCATAGGAGGTGGTGGCAACGGAGGACGCTCGTCTGGAACTGGTGCGAGAGGGCGACCGGGGAAGTGAAGCCTCCTGGCGCCCCCCGGGCGCTGCCTTGAAGGGCAGGCCGTGGCCATTCTGCTCCAGGTCCAAAGCCCCCGACAGGGACTTGGACAGCTTCGGGGGCTTGTCGTCCTTGTCGCCCACCTTGGTGAGAAGCATCTCCATCTCAGGCAGGTCCAGGGGTGAGGCGGTGCCGGGTTCCCGCGCCGGGGGAAACTGAGGCTGCATGGGGCTGGCCATGTCGGCTGGGGCCTTGGGCTGCTTCGGTTCCAGGCTGTGATAAGGGGGTTCCAGAAGGACCTCAGCACACCATTCCTCAGCCCAGCCTGGGGGCCTGCAGGTCAGAGGCAGAAGTGTCCCCAGGGAGCAAGAGCCAGCTGTAGATCGGGAGGGTCAGCTTCTCCAGGCCAACAGAATTCAGAGTCTGGGTCCCGCCTGCTGCCCAGCAGAGCTCCTGGGAGCTGGAGACCTCGGTTCCGTTCAAGTTCGAGGTCAACTTTGCTGGTGCTGCTGACAGCACAGATGGGCGGGGAAGCAACAGAAAGCCGCTTCAGGAGCCGGGAGAAGATGCTGCTCTCCAGACTGAGGCTTAGGCTAAGTCAGGGCAGCTGTTTGTGTGCGTGCGTGTGTGTGTGTGTGTGTGTGTGTGCACGCCGCAAGGCCTCCCTCCCTCTCTGCCCTCCTCAGAGATGCTTTCCCTTTTCAATTCCCCTCTCCCCAGAGAACGGCCCAGCAGCGTTCTGCCTCTGCCCCAGCCCAGCCCTGCTCTGCCCAGCCTGGCCCAGCCCAGAGGGACTCAGGCTGGCCTCCGCTTTCCATTGCAGCCACAAGACCTGCTCCTCTGCGCTGGGGGCTCTGAATAGACAAGAAGACAAAGTGGGTCTCAAGGGGGTGTGTCTTCAACTGTCCCGGGAAACTGAGCCCTCCGCTTTTCCTCCACTGGAGCAGGCTGCTGCTTCCTCCTGTCTATAGGGAAACACCGGGCCCTGAACCCCGACCATGATCTCCAGCTCCCGGAGGCATGGAGACCAGGCTCTGGGAGCCAAGGGGAGGTCGAGCACCAGTGAGGCCCCTGCAGGGTCTTGCCGGGACCCATAGGGCCCTCTGAGTGGGTTTCTGAGCTGCTCACCAAGGTGAGGGGCAGAGGGGTGTTGCGGGGAGTGTTGGCCCCATCTCATGCCCATCGGAACTTTTCTGTGATGCCAAAGAGTAGGCAAATGTCCTCCTGTTAGGGGCCTCTGGGGGCGAATGCTGACTTGGAAGGGCCTCGGTCCTGGCTGCCTGGCCACTCTGATTCCCGGTGACTTTGTTCCCTTAAGTCTCTTCCCGGTTCCTGCCTCCTTTTCTTTATTCCCGGCATCTCTCCCTGTGTCCCCCAAAAGAGTGACCTGGAACCACCAGGGTGTGCATCTGTGTATCTGCGTGTGTGTGGTTTAGAGGAGGGGGTAGCTGAGGGTTTCAGGCCCTGGGGTCATGCACCAGAGGAGTTGGGAAGTCAGAGATGGAAGGGGCCTCAGAGGGCAGCAGTTCAAATCCGCTGGGATCACAGATTAGAGGACCAAGGCCTGGATGTGGAAAGAGACACCCGTTTCAACCTGCATCATCACCAGACACCAACCTCTGGGCAGATCTGGTTTGGGGGCTGGTTTGAAGCAAAACGAACGGGTTTAGCCAAGAGGAATGGCTTAGGGCTGTGTCTCTAGCTGGCTTCCAAATGCTACTTCCAGCAGGGGCGTCGCAGGTGCAGGAGGGAGTGTGGCACCCAAGAGTGTGAGGACCTGGCCACACAGGGAGGCCAGGAGAGCAGCGAGGAGCCCCATGCCAGGGGGGCTGAAAGGACTCCTGGAGGCAAATCAGTTTCAAAAGTAGTTTGGGACAAACGTTCAGGTTTGATGAATATGACTACATTAAATTAAGAACTGTTGCTCAGTAAGGGAAATCCGCTGTTACTTGCAAACTGCAGACCTCCAGGACAGTGAGACGGAGGCTGCCTGCCCTGCATGGGACGTGGAGGGGCTTCCGTCCCACCTAGGTCCTCAGAAAGACCTTCACTCACCCCAGGGGCAGCCTTGAAATGGGTGGGGGAGCGGCGAGCCAAGCTCCTTTGCCCAGGAACTCCCGGAAATGTGCTAACAACTTTCTGAACATGAAGACTTCCCGCAGAGGGTGGCAGGGTAGGTCCCTGAGACCCCGAGACTCTAGTCAGCATCCAGCTTGGACAGAATTCTGTGTGACAGCCTGGCAGCTACCGCTTGGGTAGCCAAACTCGAGCCCTCCACAGGCCTACCGCTGCCCAGCCTGCTCCGCGTCCTCCAGACAAATAGCTTTAGTGTTTACAATGTGGCTAGTCCCGTTTGACACGTGCTGTGAGTATAAAACACACAGGACTTCAAACAATACAACAAAACAGAACGTAAACTATTTCACCAACACTTTGTACATTATTTTGACATGATATTTTGGATGTACTGAGCTAAATAAAACATTATTAAAATAATGTCACCTGGCTATCAATAATAATAATAATAATAATAATAATAATAATAATAATAATAATAATAATGTCACCTGTGTCTTTTTACCTTTTTAACGTACCTACCAAAAAATTAAAAAGGCGGTTTGTGTTGTATTTCTATTGGGCAATGCCAGCCTCAAGGACTGAACCAACCTGACACAAAGGGGACTTCAGGACTTCGTAAAAACTCAAAGGGAAAAGAAAAAGCCAAGAAGTCCCCAGGGCGGCCTGTGGCTGGGTGGGCTGGTGTTCAGGACATGGGCTCTCAGGTTCGCCCTGTCTCTGTGAGATGCTGGGCTCCTGGTGCCATCTAGTGGCCTGATGGTGTGGGGCATGACCACAGGTGGAGCAGGAACCAGGGTGCCAGTGAGATGGGGGAGAGGCTAGAGAGGCAGGGGGAGGCAGGGGGAGGCAGTATCTGGTTTGGGCTCCAGGGCCTCGGAGCCAGACCCAGCCAGCTGCTCCTGTGGCGGCTGGTCCTGCTCCAGTCTCCCACTCCCTCAAATCCCAAATGAAGTCTTAAGTGGAGGCCCACGGGCCATATTCATTATATAAAGTGGGTTTGGCTCACACAATATTGACTCAGCAAGTGTTGTGGGTGTTTTTATCTATTCCACAAAAAAAATAGACATTTTAGACTTTTTAACACGAGGATCTGGGGACCCTGGGTGCATTTTCTGCAGAGCCGCAGGGTCAGCTGCAGCCTTGAGAAGGGAGCACTGAGCTCCTCCGACTCCACCTGCGTCTAGCCTGCCTGCCTCCCTGACCCGCCAGACGGATGGGGGGCCGCCTTCTGGTCCACAGCTGGCTGCTTCCTAGTATGGGCACAGGGAGCTGAAGAACCCCAGTCCCTTCTCTGTCCCTCTTCCCTGCTGGGCTATGAGGGCACAGGGGAGCAGGCGTACACCCAGCTCCCTAGCCCAGTGCCCGGCTCATAGCTGAGGGCAGCAGGGTGAACTGGAGGAAGATGAAAACTCCAACCAAGCACCCAAGGGGAGTCTGCACCAACACTCATGCCAGCCCTGCCCGCCCCCAGCCTCAGCCGCCCTGAGCACAAAGGACGCCGAGGGGTGCGCAGTGGAGGGGACAGTGGACTGCACACTGGAGGGCGTCCTTCGGACAGTGGGGTGGACGGGGGTGGAGGACAGACCTCAGAGAGGAAGGAAGTTGGAGCCTAATCAACGGGGAAGAGGGAAGGCAGCCCCTTTGGTGTGTGCCCCGCAACCCTTCCTACCCTTGGCTCCCTGGGATCAGGAATCCCACAGGGCTGATGGGGTGGGGTGAGGAAGCAAATTCCTCTTCTCACTGAGGACTTCCTGGGCCCGGCTCACCCTGCTCCTGGGGCAGTAGTATCTGTATAAACATACACGCACACACCAAGTGTGAGGAAAACTCCATGTGACCAACCCTGGCTGGTGTGGCTCAGTGGACTGAGCTCAGGCTGAGAACCAAAGGGCTGCCGGTTCCCTTCCCAGTCAGGGCACATGCCTGGGCTTCGGGCCAGGCCCCAGTAGGGATGCGCAAGAGGCAACCACACATTGATGTTTCTCTCCTCTTCCTCCCTCCCTTTCCCTCCCTAAAAATAAATAAAATCTTTTAAAAAACAAACTCCATGTGATCATGCTTCTAATGCAAGCACCCCAGTTTCACACTTGTAAGGTGGGGATCTTCTAAGGGAAGCTACTTGAGATCCTTTGTCCTTACTGTCCTTCCTCAAAACATTTCCCTGTTTCTCTTTGGAAGGTGCTCTAAGGAGACAAGTTTTTCATCTTTTAAAAACAATTACAAAAAACCTGATGGTTATTAACCCCGTTTACATCCCTGCTGCGCCTCCATGTTCATCTACAGCTATGGTCAGCGGGCACGGGACATTTGCTGACCTGCTTCCTGCCTCACCATGGCTTGCACTCGGGCAGAGTACTGGAGTGAGCTTTCCCAGGCCCCTCTGGTTGGGCACCTGTGTTGTTTCACATCCTTCACAATTATGTGCAGTGCTGCCGGGACTGCCTTTTTGCAGATTTGTTTCCCTTTTGGATTATTCCTTGCAGTATTTTTATTTTTGTTTTTCCAAGTTTTTCTTTACCAAAAAAAGAAACAGATACACAGCACAAGCAGAACTCTGTACGTGCGCCCTTTCCTCCACGTGCCCGATGACACTGGCTGTCACAATTGTCAGTGACTCACGCTGGCACATTCCATCCGTTGCTGGAGAGGTGAGGTCCTGTCCACGGGGACAGAGGCAGCGAGCTGGAGGCCACGGCGTGGAGGGCACAGGCCTCCGAGACACCGAGTGCATGAGAGTGCTTTGTGAGCTGTGAACCTGCTTCAAGTGCTATAGGTTTTTTTTAATCCTCACCTTAGCATATGTTTATTGGTTTTACAGAGAGGGGGAAAGAAGGAGGGAGGGAGGGAGGGGGAGAGAGAGAGAAACATCAATGTGAGAGAGAAACATCAATCAGTTGCCTTCCAAACACACCCGGTCAGGAATCAAACCTGCAGCCTAGGTGTGTGCCCTGACCAGGAACTGAACCCTCAGCCTTTTGGTGTTTGTATGATGCTCCAACCACCCGAGCCACCTAGCCAGGGCGAATGTGCTACGATGTTTATTACTCTCTGCCCTTTAACAGGTAACTCTTCCCTCTAACACTATTTGAGTGGGCTGTTGGCACTAACTCTACAGACACATAATTTCTGTCTTCATGCACATCCGTCCTTCGCCTCTTTCAGCTGTAAATTTAGCGGCTCTGCCTTACGTATGTTTTCTCTTTCCTGTACTTTCCATTTTATACTCAATTACTACCTCTCCTGGTACTACCTGTTTTTCTCTATATTTGGACACACCTATCTTGGTTGATGACTTCCATTTCTTCAACAGTCACAGATTTACCTTCTCTCCACAGCAAGTAAGTTAGCTTGGAGGACGGACATGTCTTGGGAACAGAAAAAAATCAAGCAAAGGTTCCACAAGGCCTGTAAGGCACACAATTAAAGGGTATTCTGGCCTAGGACCCCCTACAGCATCAGAGGGGCCCGTTAGATCAATACACACGCATGTGCACACAACTACTTGCACGTCCACACACCTGTGTAAGCAGGAATGTGATGTGTGTGTGTCAAAAACCCTCAGAACATCAGGCAAACACTTGTCAGCAGGCAGATACACAGGTGAGTGCAAACCCACAGCCCTGATGAAACAATGATAGCAACTACTACGTTGTGGACTTTCTATAAGACACCTTCCTACACATTCTCTGCTTATGACAACCTTGTGAATAGAATATGCCCTAACAGCTTCCAGTCAGTGGGTGCTGGCCTGGGCCAGGCACTGTGCTAAGTGCTGTAAATGTATTATCCCATTTAGTCTGCCCCACAGCCTAGGATGTAAGTATTATGTAAGTCCATCACACAGATGGGAACATCAAGGCTCCATGCCATGAGGCAATTGCCAAGATTACTCTGCTGGTAAGTGAGGAACCTGAGAAATACCCTGGAGGACTGGGTGGGGTTTGAACTGCGCACCTTCTCATACACGAGGATTTTTTCAGTTTTGTGTTTGAGCAGACCTACAGAGTTGAAACCTGGGGTGTTCGAAGTTCAACTGCGTTTTCAGTCTGCAGCTGGGAATCCACATATGTGGAAGACTGATTTAAATCACAGGCAGACTTCCGCTTGTGTGTTTGGTCTACGCCCTTAACCCTCCCGTATTTGTCAAGGGTCAACTGTATTTCAAGGGGACTTTCACAGCCCCCAGCAGACCTTCCACTTCTGCTGTACACTTGCTTTTTCACCTGCAGGGGGCACCCTCGCCACCCTGGTACCAAAAGCACCCACGGACCAGTGAACCCTCAGCTCTTTCTATCCTGGAATTTAGGGAAGCAGCGCTTGCTGGTCACGGTACCATGTTAGCAGAGAATAAGAGCCTCAGGCTGAAGCAGGGTGGGAACGTGGCCCAGGCTGGTCTGTCATAAGAGCATAGTAGTATATAGACAGTGACAGTTTACGGAACACCTTCGGATTGCCAGAAACTTGTTTCAGAGGAATGTGAATCCTCACAGCTACCCCGAGGTGGACTCATCTGGGACAGAGGTGAGCAACCAGAGGTTCAGAGAGGTTACGTGATGCTGTGGGTCATGCGTGCAGCTTGTGGAGGAGCAGGGACTGGCCCCCAGGCTCGCCTTTTTTCTGTGTGCCCGCAGACTACGGCACTGCCTCCTCGTGACAGCGAAGCTCGGTGAGCAGGGCTGGGGCCAGAACCCACGCGTCGCTCCTAGCTGACCCCATGACCCCCACGACCCCGAGTCAAAGCCTTCCTGTGACCTGTGCCACTGCCACCTGCCACGTGAAATCGGGGGTCCCAGCTCACAAGTGTACCAGCCAGAAGGCAGAGCCTCCCTTCAACTCTTCTGGGGAACCCTCTCTCCTCCAGGGATGAGTGTACCTCTCCAGCTCCTGGGGGGCTCCCTATTCTGCACTGTATAACTGTTCTTCCCAACTGGCAAGATCCCTGCTCTCCAAGGAGGCCCGAAAGCTCTCAGCTCCCTCCTGGCACACGCAGGCCCTTACCCAGCAAGCGGAACCTGCGCCACCAGCCAGGCCAGCCTGAGCGAGGTCAGATGCGAGCACAGGGGCGCTCATCCTGGAGGAGGGCAGCTCCCCAGACATCTCTGGGGAGAAAGGGGCTACTTCCCTGAACCTCCTCCTGATAACCTTTCCCGGCTTCTAAGCCACCCCTCCTCACGGTGGCCCTGGCTGCACTGGTTAGCTGGGAGCTCCATCTCATCACTCGGGGTACAGGCAGCACTCACTGTCCCCCAGTCCTCGGCCCTACCTTCAGCTTCCTCCTCTGAGACTGGCCCAGTCTCTGTTTTCATTGCTGTCCTCACTGTGGCTGGCTGCTGGTGGCAGATGTGCAGGGGTCTGGAGATAGGGCTGACCACACCCTTAGTCTCCCAGGCCTTGCTCCCCCCTCCCGTAATGTCCTTTCCCACAGTGCCCCCCGCGCTCAGCCACACCTGGAGTCTTGACTCATTGCCGCCACATGCCTACCTGGGCCTGCAGGGTGAGCCCCCAGGCCTCAAGCCACTCAGGCCTGCCCGCTTCCCTGGGCCACTGGGCCCAGTCCAGGAGTGCTGGTAGCAGTCAGAGATGACAGCTTCCTTTTTATTTGGCTGCTTCTGATCACCTCTCCCAGATCACAGACTTGGGGCATCAGCACAGGCAGGGACCCCACACTGTCCCATCAGACTACATGTGGTGCCACCCACACTCCCGCATACAAGTCCCTCTGTCCAAAAGCCCCCCTTCTCCTAAAAAGCAGCGAATGACAAAAGGACTCAGAGACACGTGAATACAAAAGTCACTTTTGAGGAAGAGTTCATCAAGTCCAAATGTAAGGAAGAGTCCAGCAGGATCCTGCTCCTTCCCCGGAGTTGCCACTCCAGGCTGGGGGTGTGCCGTCACAGGCTTCAGAGCTCCTTCACACAGGCAAGGAGGCGCCAGCCCATTCAGTTTTGCTGAGTCCGGTTGGGTTTTTTGTTTGTTTTGTTTTTTGTTTTGCAGTCTTCCTGTAGTCATCCTGCCTTTGGCCCCTCCCTCCACTAGCCGGTGCGCTCAGTGGGCAGGTCAGGAATGCTGGTAACTCGGCTCGGAATCCACCCGTGGGTGGCCCAGGGGGCAGGCAAAGGGTGCCCCTGGACACCGGCGCCAACTCCCAGTGGAGGCCTGGACCAAACCTTGTGCCTCCGTCACCGGCCGTCCAAGAGGCGTGTGCGGGGAGCATGAGGCGCAGCGCGGTGCAAAAAGCCCCACGGGCGGTGGTGGGCTGGAATCCGCGTCCCCGGGGTCTCTGGCGCACTCCGGCTGGCCGTGGCACTCAAGATGCGCGCAGGACCAGCGGGGCGAGGGGCTGGTGCGCAGGACCAGGGAGAGCGCAGTGATGCGGTGGATGGCCCTGCGCAACGTGGCGATCTTGGAAAGCCTCTTGCCGCCGAGGTCGTGCCGCAGCGCCCGGCGCAGCGCGTTAAAAGCCTCGTTGTAGTCCAGGATGCGCTTGCGCTCCCGCACGTTGGCTGCCACACGCCGCGCTTTGGATCGCACCGGTCGTGCGCGTTTTTTACTGCTCGGCACCTCCTCTGCCTCGCCCAGGCCGCGAGGGACGCCATTCTCCCTCAGCACCCCAAAATCCTTCCCGGCCTCCAGGCAGGAGGCCCCCAAGTCCTTGGCAGAGCCCTCTGCCCCCTTTGGGCCCCTGAGGCCTGGTCCTGGCACACCTTGGTGCATGTCCTTCTCCAGACCTTGCTGCTCGCGACAAGGCTAACAGTCCCCCTTCTGAGCCTTGGCTCCTGTAGGCTGGGCACTCCCAGGACGGCCCTCTTTAGCTGGGCCTTATGGCACCACGTGGCTCTCCGCCCTCCCCATCCATCCATCTCCCTCCTCCTGCTTTATTACCTGCCTCCAGGTAGGTTGGTGAGGGAGGGACCAAGAGGAAGAAAGCAAGGAAGGGAGGAAGCATGCAGATTCTTGTACTGGGGGACCAGGGCAGCCAGGCCACGCCCGGGACAGCGCTCCAGGGAGAACTTGCCCCGCCTCACTCAAGGGCCTCTCTGTGGTGGCTGGGTTCCACATTCTTCCTCCCCTCTGCCCTGCCCCCCAAATAGCGTGCCAAATTTCATGGACCTTGAAAGTTCTTGTCAAGTCCTGTGGGCAACCACAGAGCTGTCACTGAGGAAAACGTGACTGTTCCCACGGAGCAGTAGGCGGTGTCTGATGCTGCAGGGCCCGCAGGTGTGAGCGGTTGGGGTCTCTGGCCTTTCCGGCTGGCAGAGTAAGGCTGCAGGAGTAGGGTTTGGGTTTTGAGTGGGCCTCACTCTCCCCTACCTCCCTTTGGCTCTCCTTTCTGCTGGCAGCGCTGGGCTGAGTCAGCAGCAGAGGGTGACGGAGAAGATTGTCTTGTGGCCTTCTGGAGCCCCTGTCGTACCCATCAGGGGCATCTTTGAGGGTCCAGAGCCCTTGAGCAGCCCTGCCTCATGGCACAGCACTGCCATGTTCTGAACTCAGTGAAACCACCTGCCACCCTTTTCTCCCAGGGATTTGAATTTTAAACAGGGCCTCAGAAAAAGAATAAAGCTTAATCCTAGAGAAAAACCCCAGTGGAGTCTCAGGCATCCCTGGGTGAATGACTTGGAGCACCAAGACCAGTCTCATTCCCAGCCATGACCCGAATGCCTCCAGAATGCCCAGGCCTGCTGTGATGTCGCTGGGATGGCAAGGGGTTCCCACTGCCTTGCCAAAGGGCACACCATCGACCCCATTATTTCCAACTGTGAATTAGTCTGTGGAGGAAAAAACCGGGCACTAGGCAACAAATACCTGTGTTTGTGTGATTATTTATTTTGTTAAGATTTTATTATTTACTTTTAGAGAGAGGGAAGGGATGGAGAAAGAGAGGGCGAGAAACATCAGCATGTGGTTGCTTCTCGCACACCCTCCATTGGGCACCTGGCCCAAAACCCAGGCATGTGCCCTGACTGGGAATTGAACCGGCAACCCTTTAGTTCACAGGCTGGCACTCATCCACCGAACTACATCAGCCAGAGATAATTATTTGTTTTATAGTCTGCCTTGCCTACTAGATGTAAGCATCCTAAGGACGTCTGTATTTCTTGGGCTGTATCCCCCAAATCTGAACTATATCTGTGGAATTAAAAAGTGAATGAAAGCAGCTAAAACCGGAATCCGTTTCTTGCCACCCCCACAACATGCACACACAGACGCACGCACAAACACACGCAGACGCACCAAAGTGCCTGCCACAACCAGAACTCCACAGGGAGCACAGGCCCGGATGTCTGAGCGTCCACGTCCACCCCTCCAGATAACATGATGTCAGTGTCAACGGGTCTCAGAGTGAGAGGCAGGAAATCAGGTCTTCTAGGTGCTTTTTTAAGCACCCTCCCCGAACCCCGGCCAGAGACTCCTCCCCAAACTCCCCCCTTCCAGGGCATGGGTGGACACAGGAGAACTCCCAGAGAACCCTCCTGGATGGGTGGTCAGGAGGGAGGCCTGTTCTGGCTGCATGACCTTGTGCCGGTTGGGCCCCGCTCAGCACCTCAGTTTGTTTTCTTTGCAAGGAAGATGCCCTCTCCACAAAGTGGGGCACACAGCACCAGTGACACAGTCTGCAGGGCCCTGTGTTCGAAATCATTAAGAATCTGAAATGGCGACAGCAATTGGAGCTTGGGGCCCTTCTAAGCATGGAAGTTCCCCCACTCGGAAAGCTGACTCTGAGTGCAGGATCGAGCAGGATAGAGCAGTGTAGTGGCAATGAGCTCAAGCTTTGGACCCAAACTCACCCAATATCTGACATTTTCTTTTTTAATTTTTTTTAAGATTTTATTTATTTTTAGAGAGGGAAGGGAGGGAGAAAGAGAGAGAGAGAAACATCAATATGTGGTTGCTGGGGGCCATGGCCTGCAACCCAGGCATGTGCCCTGACTGGGAATTGAACCTGTGATGCTTTGGTTCGCAGCCCGCACTCAATCCACTGAGCTACGCCAGCCAGGGCTGACATTTTCATATAGACCTTGGGAAAAGCTCTGAACCTCTGATTTCTACCTGCAAAATGGGAGTGATACCAGCCTCAGAGGACTCAATGACACGGAGCAAAGTAAAGAGTGGGCCTTAAGGAATAGTAATCTGCTGTGACTGATGAGTGTGGCTCAGTTGGTTGAGCCTCTTCCTGAAAAGCGAAAGGTCGTTGGTTCAGTTCCGGGTCAGAGCATACGCCTGCATTTTGGGTTCGGTCTCCAGTTGGGGTGCGTGCAAAGGGCAGCTGATCAACGTCTTTCCCTTTCTCACATCGATGTTTCTCTCCCTCTCTTTCTCCCTCCCTCCCCGTCCCTAAAATAAATAAGTAAATAAAATGTTGGAAGGAAGGAAGGAAGGAAGGGAGAAAGAAAGAAAGAGAGGAAGGAAGGAAGGAAGGAAGGAAGGAAGGAAGGAAGGAAGGAAGGAAGGAAGGAAGGAAGGAAGGAAGGAAGGGAGGGAGGGAGGGAGGGAGAGAGAGAGAGAGAGAGAGAGAGAGAGAGAGAGAGA